>ML986660.1:0-195144 GCA_010094045.1 Lojkania enalia
TGGTCGAGAAGGAAACGGGATCAATAGGAAATTGGTCCGCGAATAGAAACGTGCGCAAGGCAGCCCAATAACGTCTGTTGAGAGCAAGATTATTCATATTCGCTAGGGCTGGGGAACTCGAAGATTTGAATTAAATATTGATTTTCTTAGCGACATACTGTAATATCTCATAGCTTTGAGTTACGGGTTGATGATATAGAGTCACCTGACCTAGGGTTGAAATAACCGAATCGCACCCTGCAGGGATGGCAGCGATTCGTCTCTCTTTCATCAGCCATCTCTTTTCTAAGAGAACTGAATATACGAACATTTTAGCCCTGCTACTCTATCTATTGTTGCTACGCTGTGATCTATTATACTAGCCTATTACACATACCATTTAAACTCTTCTAGCAATCTAAATGCTAGAGCACTCTTCTATTATTTATCATGAAAACATCTTTACGATAAGAACCAAATTTACGCACAAACTAGAAAATGCAAACTATCCAAAAAAAAAAAAAAAAAAAAAAAGTCTAGTCTCAATGCCAACAGCATGTTCGTGGAAATTGCTGAGCGAGTATATTACTTAACTTGCTATACAGAGAAGCGTCCCTCAGACTTCGCGTTCGAACCAGGACCCAGGATCGATGGTCGGCACATGTTAGATGAAATGCGTTCCACATTCTATGCGCGTGGTATCCAAAGGTGTCTGAATTATTTTCACCGATTCGGATGAATTTGCCATTGCGGCAACCAAGATGCGGTGCTTGCCGCCATGCAAGTTCCTAAGAGTGAGTAAGCCTCAGAAACTTACCTCTTAATTAGACTAAAACAACTCTGGGTATTAACCCTGTATAGGTCATGAAGTCCTGGCTGATGGAGTGAGCGTCGCATATGAGCATGATGCTGACTCGGGATTAAGAGTCCTTCGACGCCAATGCGGAGATGCCTACATTCGTAAGTTGACCCCCGTGTTGCTTATCAAGGTCGAGAAACGTTGACACGTTTTATCTTTCACCCTCGGTTAGGAGGCACAGGCAACTCGGTGCGATCCGTGGTACGGAGTACAATGGAGTGACTGAAAATTGATGTATCCACCGAGATAAGAACGCCCTAGGAGCGGCGCAGATGTCTAGAGAAGCAAGAAAGTGTTAGGCAAATGTAAAGGTCCTTATCATACACCCTTGAGACCTTCAGATGTTTGACTGAACTCACTAAAGTGACTGCGAAAGGAGTCGAGACGTGGTCGTGTTGAAGTGATAGCGCGAGGGGAAAATGCAACTTAGCCAGTCGCGGCACGAGCGTTCATCAATAGGTTCTCATGATAGTCACGAGGTAACGAGATAGGAATTGTCGCGGCGGCGATGCAATTGCGCGTATGGGAGCACTCCTTCTGGACCCCATCTCCTCGGTTATATTTCGGTAGTACTCACTAAATGACTCGTTAGAGGGTAGGCGGAAATGGCGCAGCTGAGGCGGAGCCCAGCCTTGGACTGATAACGATTAAGCATCCTCGACCGAGTATTCAACGGAGCTTGCACGTCTTGGGTATGAATTTCCCCAGCAGATAGCGGCGTTTCCAGAATGATGAGTGGCGCGCGTTTTTGAGGGTAACTGTTCACTCCCACGCTTGGCGGTCTTGGAAAAGATAAGGTAGAGCTTGGATCGTCGTCGAGCCGAGTGCCCTTCAAAGCCGCGAAACCCAGAGAATGTAAATCGGAGCCAGCTCTTTGAATCCCCAGAAATCCGGGTCCTGATCAAGATAGTATATCTATCCATTTTATTCATTGGAGACGTGGGCCATCAACAACAATAGCCTAATGTCGCGTTGCAGACTCCCTTCTAGTGACTGATCTGCTTGGCGCAAAGGAAAAAACAGATATTTGTTGCGTGGCGCTTGGATGCAACGTTAGACAGAAGACATGTGCACACTCTAGGTCCAACGGTCTAGTATATCGGTCGTCAATCCTAGTCGGAGTGACAGATCCGTATTCAGCTGCTTGGCGCTTGGGATAAAGCAGACAATGCACGTGCCCTGAGAGGTAAATGTGCTGGTGGTTGCTGGATTTCGGATAATCGAATGGGTATATATTGAATAATGAGTACTCCGTCCGACGTTGATACAGCGTCATCAGATTGACTCCTATGGTAAGCAGAATCTAGAGCCGTTAATATCATTAAGATAAATCCGCCATCTACATCGCTTCTTCCCTGGACTCTCACATCCTCTTAAACGGCACGCTTGTCGACAGGAACATTTCGTTTGAGTCCAATAAGCTGTAGCATCTCGGTCCAGAATCCCATCGGAGGTGTGATAAAAGATGCCTCGTAGACATCGATGATAGGCGCGTCCCAGACTAGGTCTACCTCCTTAGATCGGATGATCTTGGTACGGTGGACCAATTTCCAAAAAACATATAGAATGGGATAGACGCCAACCATGGTGTAGTACGTGAAGAATCCGTCCACAGTGAAATTGCCAGGCAAAAAGGTTGAGTATCCATAAACGAAGACGACCATGGTAAGTCCAACAAGGCCAATCCATGCACTGTAAGGTTGAAACCAGCCAGTGTACGGAAGGGTCCGGCGATCGAGTCCCTGGGCCTTGCAGGCTTTGTAGAACGCAAGGTAGGTGATGCACATGGTGATGAAGTTGAGGACACCTCCAGCGGTGATTAGGTTGATTAGCCAGGTAAGGACCTTAGCCGAACCGTCGGAAACTTGGAGGAAAGACAGGAATGGGAAGCAAATCGTGATGAGGAAGCAGTAAATAGGAACGCCGTTCTTGGTGCACTTCCTGAGGAACTTTGGTGCTCGACCCTCAATGGCAAGAGAGTACAAGCTTCGACTAGCGCAATATGTGTAGGTGTTACCGGCAGAGAATATGCTGGTGACCAAAAGTGCATTCGTGATATGAGGGAGAACAGGAATCGCGAGATTCTTCATGGCAATAACGTACGGAGATGCGGCAGCCGTGCCACCACCACTCTCCTCACCGCCCAGAATGTTTTCAAGTGTAGGGTCATTGTACGGAATGACAATACCAGCGCAAAGGGCACCAAGGATGAAGAAGAAGCCAAATCGCCAGTAGACGGTCTTGAAGGCAGTCTTAATGTAGACTCGCGGGCGCTTGGCTTCGCCTGATACCATAGAGATGTACTCAGGGCCGACGATGCAGAAACTTGCCGCCCAAAGAGCGCCGAGAAAACCTTCGAAACGGCCGAGAGCACCAGTGCTGAGGTATTCGGCGAATGCTCCCGGTTCATTCCAATACCGGAATCCATAGGCATCATGCTGCGGATTGCCGCCAACCATAGTGATGAAGGTAAAGCTGAACAGAATAAGGATCAAAAAGACTTTGCCACCCGACAGCCAGAATTCTGCTTCTCCGTACGCCTTGACAGCGAGGACGTTGCACAAACTAGACCATATTTAGCTTTGAACTTATTACAATGGTGGCTGTCGCTCTGGAACAAAAGAAGGAGGTCCTCACGCGTATAATACGATGCAAGCAGCACAGACAGCAGCCACTGGAATGTCATCTCTCCAAAATGTCAGGACTAGATTGAGCGCCGTGATCTCGAATGGAATGAGCAGAGCTTCGTAGATGAAGAAGTTCCACCCAGATGCAAAGCCGAGAGCGTCATCGACCCACTTCCCTGCCATTCGGATGAAGCCACCGGTGACAGGCATAAAGGTTGCCATCTCAGCCATGCTATTGTTGACTAGACCAAGAAGGCAGCTGTAGAAGAGATAGGCAAGCAGCATGCCAGCTGGGCCTCCCTTGTTGAGAGCACCGCCTATACTCACGAACAATGCAGTGCCGATGGAGCCTCCAATGGCAATGAGCTGAATCTGGCGGTTCCCGAGATGGCGTTGCAGGTCGTCAGCATTGTCGGTAACCTCACCCTGCTGTATTTCGTTACTGGGCCGTTCGTTGACGTAGCCGTCATACTTCTTGGGCTCGTCCATGTCCATGACTGCAATGGGCAATGTCGCGTGGGATTTCTGGTAGAGTTGCTGCGCAGGGAGCCGGAGAGTCGCTTTGGTTCAATCCAATGAAGGAGGGAACGAAGTCCCGTGAGGGTGTCGATAGTACAAGCTGAGGCTAGGGTGAGTTATATACGGTGGTGTGGAAAGACAGTGTGTATATATGAGCAAGAACCCTTGTCCGACGTGCAGTGCAAGAGGACCAGGAGCGTTATATACTGCTCCGGTGCAGAGGGCAAACACCCACGTCCAGGGCCTAGGTCCGTAGTCCCCGAGCAGGGTGGGATGGAGCTCGAC
The DNA here is from genome assembly GCA_010094045.1 of Lojkania enalia. Lineage (NCBI taxonomy): Eukaryota > Fungi > Ascomycota > Dothideomycetes > Pleosporales > Lojkania > Lojkania enalia. The sequence goes on from ML986660.1 coordinate 4,270, forward strand.
AAGCCGCCCGGTGAATGGTATCGTGGGTCACAGCACGAGCGGAGCGTGCTAACGCGATGGAGCCTAGGGATATTTCCCGTGGTGCTGGGCCCCCATGGATCGGATTTCGGCAGCAAAGACTTTCGCAAGCCCCAGCCGCAAGATATCGACCGCCAACCCCGCCAGTTGCGCACGAATCACATCCCAGGGAAACATTGCCTAGTTGGACCCGCCCGTGACCTGGTGCCTCCGCTAAGCCCAGAATTTGCCCATCCGATCACCAGTCCGCTTTGCACAGGCCCTGCCCTGAGTAGGTGGTGCCCTGCCCTCGATCCATCCCGCCTAATGGGAAGCGGCGAGATTTGGGTCACCCAAACGTAATGGTGGTCCATCATTCCCTCACCAGAACCCTGGGCTGCCTACGGCTACACCCGACCCTTCTAAACGCCCCAAAATTTAGAAATTTTTCAAGCAAGACGCCCTAGAAATCGACTAATCTCAGTGAAGAGCGGTGTAACTTTGCAGAGAGCGGGTGGCAACAGGGATCGATTTCATATTTCTTTTTGGTTTGTTTGGTAGGCCGGTCGGGCAGACTGGACGATAAAGTGTTCAGGATGTCAGTCTTCAATACCGAGATCCACGAGACTCTTAGATGCGCAAGAATCGGGCACCGCTGGAGGCCTTGCGTCAGTCTTGACAGTTCCCGTTTGTCAACGTTTGAAGAGTCCGTCCGTTTTGCGCGCTTTGTAAACGGCAGGTGCGGCGTGTTTCTCAGGCAATTTGCCTCTCAGCTGGGGTAGTCTACCAGAGTAGTAGAGGGACACGCGACAATGAAACCAACGGTCCCAATGAAGCATAGCGGACGACGCCGTCTTCTCTCGTGGCCTTGTAAAACTTAGTGCCCCATCCAGCGTTCAGCATTCTCTGCGGATCATTTAGTTAGCTGCTGGATAGACTCGAGAGCCCAAAATTTAATGGGAATTTCCCCGTACTTATTTGCTGCCGTACGCGGGTCCCAAGCACGGAATGAGCTGACCAGGGCCTGTTAGCCACACCAACTGGACATCCTTGCGGCTCTTGGCTACTCCAATTACAAGGATCACGAATGTGGCTTGAATTTGATAAGAGACATTGTGAAAGTGTTCACAGCAAGAGACGATGCGGTGTGTTGTGAAGCGTGAAGAGTGAAGTTGAAATACAATTGACCTCGGGAGGGGGCAACCGACGCCAGCCGAGCCGCGCCTTCCCGAATGGAGGTCTGCATTATAATGAATCGACTGGGCACTGCTTGTCCTCTTCGGTCAAGAGCAAGGAAATGCTTAGCGCTCTGGTCATTAGCTTGTTAGGCTCTTGATCAATTCATACTTTCAAAACCCGTATATGCCCCTCTGCGAGTAATAGCTCGATTCACGCAGGAAGGGAAATCTATGTATTGTACATTGGAGGAGGTATGTATTGAGATCCCAAACTAAGTAGTACTTTAGTCCTTCTCTCCTTTTAACCTCTTCATGTCTAGTTCCGAGGATAATATTACTGTGCCGCCATCAACTACCCAGTGCTAATCTAGAATTCGGAAAACAAGCGCTTTAGTCAACCGATGATCCATTTCTTCATCCACCGCCTCAACGCTCCCGCCTCCTTTCCTCTTCCATGACTATCGCTCCTTCTAAACCACGGAGTCAATGGGATCTTCGGGGACTTCCTTCCTCTTCGATTCACCACCTCATCCCTGAGCAACACTGAAAGCTCGTCGTCCCACTCTGACGAATCTTTCTGCTCAGCGACTTCTAGGAACCTAGGCCGTTTGGTGATGAAACCGCTATCCTCGAGATCCTGCTTAGTTCTCTGCGATCGCAGGTAGTCCAGTATGAACTTCAACTGGGGGTCTTTGTTCCGCAACCGCAACTTTCCAAAATCAAAAAAGTCCGTTTGGAGGAGCACATCCAGCAATCCTAGGTTTGGTTCAGGGAACGTGCATAAGACGCTTTGAAGAAGTTTCGTGGATGCTTGAAGGCCGATTTCAGGCGAGAGAAGACACGCGAACAATGTGGCATTAGAAGTTTGAATCGCTATGTCCGCCAAATTCTCCTTATCGAGGTCCAGCTGCTTGCGCTTGGATGCAAGAACCGAGAGCTCCAACTGTAACAAAAAGTGAAGAAACTCCGCCTTGGCGTTAGTGAAGGGTGAGCAAAGGAGCTTAGCTGGTAAAACAGAGAAGTTGTAAAGCGCAGTGAGATGGGCAAGCTTCTCACGGTTGACGCGAGGGTCTGTGTAACGAAGTTCAGGAAAAGCCGCATGGGTACTAAAAACCGAAGCGGTATAGAGGCCATAATTAATCAACCCTATAGCGAGCTTCTGACCCCCTATAGCTACACCGAGATAGGTCTTGAACCGCTCCCAGGTCATGAACTTGGCGCTGAGAACTGTATAATGGGGAGAGGAAACTAGCCTATCCTCCTCTAACTTCTTACAAAAGTCTTCTGTATCTCTTCGAATTTTCTTCTTTTGCTTACTTCGCAAGTATCGATTTTTTGGAGGCCAGCGCGAATACCTCGTGAGGTCGCACTCGCCACGGAGTTCCTTATCTTTATTTAGAGCATCAATTTGCTGGCGGATAGATGTTGCAACGCGTCCTTCTAAATCGGCCTCATTTAGAGCCTCGAATAGCACACGCATACTCATTGTCTTAAACGCTAGCTCCGTCGAAAGTTTCCGTCCAAGCATGTCACTGGCGAGACAGAGGTTAACATTGTTCGATTCAAGGAGGATCGGCTCTAGAAGCTCGGTGGGAAGACCTTCGAGGTAAGAGAGCTCTGGTGAGCGTCGCCCGGTCTGCCTTGCGGCCGTCGTCGCCATAGTAGTCAGTGGCGCTGCTATGGCTAGCTCGCGACGTGAAGCGATGCTTGAATTCGTAACGCGTTGCGCCTGTTTGAGCTATAGTCACTAAGAGATATTAGTTAGTTACTATGCCTATTCGCCCAGGCAGTGGCGTTGCGAGTGCTAAGGTATTTGTATTGTAAATGAACGAGGTGGATGTTTATGTAGTCGGTGCTAGCCGTTTGAAATCAAAACGCGTCGAATTTGACAACAGTATGCTTAAGAATTGAGGTGTGGGAAGAGCATGTGATGTCGCTTGCAAACGGTGAAAGCATCAACTAATGAGCGAGACGCTGTACATGCCAAGACCGTGAAGGCGGGATCTATTCCATACCCAAAGATAACAAAGATTTCCATTTCTCAAATCAGATATTACATGAGCTTATATGCTCTCTCGAAATTGGGACTTTGCAATGGCCCATAAGATTACTTATAATTCGTGTTCGAATAGCCTCTTCCTCTCTAGTTGATATTATCTTCACACAGATTCCATAGTGCAAGCGACGACCATCTATCCTTAAGCACGCTCGCCATTATAGCAAAATTCTTATTTCCAGAAAGTTTTTCCAGGAGAAGAAGCCGTTGTCCAATCGAGTTCTAGACTTTGTAATATGAGGTTACCACTTTGACTAGATTCTAAATCACTCAATGTCAACCGGCGCAATAGCATAAAATTTACTTGCGCTCCATATCAACATATATGAAGCCATAGAAAAGCACTTCTTCAAGTTTATCGCATAAATAAATTCGTCGCACGATCAGGCATCCCATGCTCGTATTCCTACGATTCCTTTGCGCAGCAAACACCGCGCCGCAACGTCAGCCTCATCCCGATCCTTCAGCCTTGCATTCGCTGTCATCTGGCCACCACAGCCTTTATGGCACAGTACATTATAGATATATGTGGCTCTTGCACTCTCCTCAGTCTTTTCTGTTTTCTTCCCAAAACTTCAATTTCAGAACTCAGTTGAAGATAAAAAGATGTCTGCAAAATTCTCCTACCTTCCGACCATAAAACCTACGCCAATCACGCCGCCTCCACCTACGTATACCGCAAACCCTGAAGTTGCTCAACCGCACTCCCCTTCTGGTCCCGTCTACACGCAAGATGGCCTTAACCTTCCACCATACTACACCTCGTATCCGCAACAAGGCCCCTCGCAGCTCCACCCTAGCGCGCAGACGGAAATATCGAAAAGGCGACGTCTTCGCCCAAGGCACGTACTGATTTGCTGGTGTATCTGGGTGTTCTTTACATTGTGTGTAATGATTGCGATCGTGGTGACGGTGGTGGTGTTAATGGAGAAGAAGTCGAAGGATCGCAAGAAAGAATTTGATAATTTTCGTTTGAGGCTCTAAGTTGAGAAGCTATTATCAGAATTTCACAGTACCAAGTTTCCAGGATAAAGAGGAAGATTTTTGTGGAATGACTTATGTGCACACTGGTTAGTCGTGGCCTGAACAAAGTCATGGGTTCGGCAACGTAGCACCGGTTATCACTAGAGAAATACAGAGACAAGGAAGCGGATTGCCAAAGTTTGGCGACACCGATCAGTCCTTGGATACGTTATCTAACGTGGATAGCGATGCGCCGCAGAAGTTACCAATCGCTTCAAAGCATACCGAGAGTCGCTACGCGGCTTAGACTCTCTCCGAACAGAATGGATTTATACTTATAATCGAACGAATATTGGCTAGAATGTGTAAAATATAGACAGAGAAGACGGGTACGAGGGATCAATATTTGCGAAGTTTCGTCGTAAAAGGTACCGCATCAAAATGCTTGGGACGTTAGGCGGTGTGCGATATGTAGTAGTATCCCTTGCTTCGCTTCACCAGTCGGGGGCATTCCATAATTCAGCTCAACCAAATCATATAAAAGAACCTCAAAGAATATATAATTTCAGTCTTCAAAATGTGCTTCCTAGTTTCCGTCATTTTCTTCATGGCCGTCTTAATCATCCTTCTAGAACCCAGCAATCTATCCTGCCTCTCCTGATTCTGAGCCAACCTCCGAATTTGAAAATCTATCTATAGAATCTCTTACTGAGTCACCCGGGAATTCATCCGAACCTCGGGAGCCTCCATATTCCGACTTTGACAGCACTTCAATGACCTCCTTATATATGTCAATAGAAGCTCCACTTCAAGCAGATGAGACTCTTTCTCCAACAGACAATTCCGAACCAAGGCTAAAAATGGACATGTACTCGGAGCGATTGAATTCCGATATAATTTACTACGTAGTGTGGGTCATCTTCGTGTTCACTTTGTTTTAACCATACAAGGCAATACTGATTGGCTTGATTATAGCCATTACGTCTTCCTATCTGCTAACATAGATGGAACCTCACCGGGTATAACGCTAGTCCCTGCATATCAATTCTACAAAGCAATCGTCTGTTTCCAAAAAAAAAAAAAAAAAAAAATTTAATTTGGGAGCCGACTAGGACCATGCAAAGATTGATCTAGATATGGTCGACCAAGTCTGTTCTGATGTTTTCACATCTCCTTTTCATGTAGCAGAGGGAGGGAGCAAGAGAACGTATCTCACGATGGAGCTGTGTACGGAAGCAGTACTGCATTTTACTAAGACTGTCGATATCGACGACGGCGGAGTCACCCAATATAATTGTAGAATTCGCCGTGGCATTTCCGCCGACAATGTTGACGACGAAGAGAATGGTTAATAGGTGGACCGTGACTAAATAGGTTGTCGCGTATCCATAAATACAATTGCGTCTAGGTAGTTGCTTTTCCGTTGGTAGTCGCAGAGACCAAGTGCAGAAATTCAATGCTATTTGTGGGTAGGACAGGCCATCTTCGATGAGTATAAGATACCATTACGATTGACAATTAGCTGCCGAACAGGATGAAGATACTGAATGATACCCTCATTTTATGCAACCAATAAAACATACCTAGATATTACTTCTCAGTTAAACAATAGGGGAAACCGTATTGTCTCTTATGATTGTGGGAATTGGCATGGAACTTGGGCACGAAGACATTCTCTTTGTATGTTTATTCGAATAGATCTGGGTTGTTGGGCGTAGCTTGGACAAGGTTGTTTGGATGAAAATGTAGGATACGTCGACTATTTCCTTTCGATCCCCACTTAGGTTCTCTATTTTATCATGCCTAAATACCGCAATGGTCCGGTGGGCTAAAATAGTGATAGAGTATTATACCATACCTCAATTGTGAAAGACTCATTATATGCTTCCAAATAGTATGATCAGCATGTCACATTATACGACTTAGACTATTTCAATAAAAATTAAGTGACATGACCGCCCCCATACCCCACCCTTACATATGCATTCCCAACCTTCCCTCCACAGTATCCCCATCCTCGGCATTCAGTCCCTCATCATACGATACTGGGATCTCCGTCTCTTTCCCCTCTTCATCCACCACAAGCGCACAATTTGCCCCAATCAAATGCCATTCCTTCTTTTCATACGTCGTTGGCTCACTCGCAATAATCGTATGCTTCCCAATTCTATCATCGACCCCGAATATTGCATTCTCATTCACCAAATCCTCGCCATCCGGATTTCCCGGAAATTTGCCATTCAGTGTCCGCCCCGCGAATTCGGACCAGTAGAGGCTAGGCGGCTGCTGCTTAACGTGATTGCGGAAGCGGATCGCGACCATTTTCTCCCCGTCTGTTGCACAGAAATTGAGGCTATTGGGCTTGCGATTTGTGCCTAGTATCCGTTTCTGTAGCTCTAGGATCTGGATTACAGCCTTGTTCATCGCAGCCAGCATTTCTTCCAAAGGATACACCTTTTCCCAATCTACTTTGCCGCCATGGGAAGTAAGGTTGGTCATATATAGTGCGGCCGCGTGCTCTGAGTCTGTCGAGCCGAAGATATTGCAATATGAGTCGAAGGAAAGGAGATCTGTCATGTCCCGTCGGATGGCGGAGAAGGAGCTGATGACTCCGTTGTGCATGAACACGTGTCTCCCAAACACGAAAGGATGGCAGTTTACCGGGGTAACGGTGCTCCCGCTAGAGGCTCGGATATGCGCAAAGACGCAGTTTGTTTCAGTGTTTTCGCACAGGGAGCGGAAGTTAAAATCGTTGATTGGTGGCGACTGTGATTTGTAGAGAGCCGGCCGAGGGCCGGAGATGTGTCTAAGGTAGGATGTTGCGGCGTTGGTATACCAAGCAACTCCAAGACCATCCATATTAAGGAGAGAGTTGCGCATCCGGATTAGGGCGTCAGAACTATGGTCTAGGTCTTTTTCTTTGTGGTGTGGTAACAAGCCGGGCAAGTAGTGCTCAGAACATTGCTTGCTGATGCTGTTGGCAGGCGTAATGAGGACGTCGGAGAGGAGACATGGCTCCGTTGGGGATATGTATGCAAACCAGCGGCACATGACGAAACTTAAGATTCCGAGGCGTCTTTAGAGAGGTTCGAAGGGCTTGAAGGAAAATGAGGTAGCAAAGTTATAGAAGAAGTGAACACTAACTGGGATGTTGCTGCACTAAAGATACGCACTTATCCTGAATAAATATTGCTAGCATTCGGGTACAAGTCTGCTTCTAATTAGATGCTCGACTTCGGAAGCACAGATTCACTCATGAGGTCATCAGTAGATGACACTGACACGTGGACAGGTGAATCCTAAGCAAGGATGAAGAAAAGCTCGATAAGAAGGCGTGTGACCTAGCTTTCTACATAAAAATAACCGAGTGATTATATAAGTGTAGAAACCCTGAGTATCGTTAATTATTTGCAATATGCTCTTGTATAGAAGGTACCGTAATTATCTAATGTATAAAGCTAAAGGAATTTCTTTTAAAAGTAGGGAAGGCCTCAGAATCTAGTATGCTTCGTGAAACGGCTGTGCAATCTCATAGCGGGGCACGCGGGGTTTCTCTATGCTTATCGATAATAGGGTCAATGAGTTCCAAGTTACTACCAACTTCACTCTTGTCAGGATCTAAAAATCATGTTAATAACTGGATGGTGAAACATCCTTGATAAACGACCAATTTCATAAGGCTATGCCGGATATTGCATGTTACCTAGGAGGCACAAATCCCACAATCACGTGACTTAACTCTCATTAGATTTTACTACGTATAACAATTAATAGTCCTAATATTTCTAATCTTAAACACACGATTATTTTAATAAGTCATGTGCAATGGCAAGGCTCATCTGTTTGCGGCCGAGTCAACGAGAGCCTGTCCAATTCTACTCCTTGCGTGCCTCTTGCTCGCGCTTCGTACAACCCCAAGTGCTCAGATAAAAAGAAGCCTATTACAGATGCTAAGTGAAGACTCTCATCAAAATTTAAATTCTATTAAGCATTATGACCTCCTATGCATCCCAAAACCTATCTACATCCACATACCCTATCCCACCACCACCACTAGCGTACACGCCTGCCTCAACTCTCCACTCGAACTTCTCTTACGACACGATAAAATATTCCGGCCAAAATTATCCCCAAAATTATAGCGCATCCTGTAGCTACTATAATCCATCTGGATCCTACAGTACAAGTTGCAGCTAGCCCCTTCCCTCCGGCTTCCTTAAACAATTATGAATTAGGCTAGGGGACTCAATCAAATCCTAGCTATACCTCCTTTTGGTGGGTATTTTTGGGGTCAATTTTTGGTCCGTTATAATTAAATTTTCAGAATAAGCTTCACGGGAATTCATGGATTAAAAAAAAAAAAAAAACTGGGGGAGTAGGTGAAAGACTGGTTCGATGGATTCGGATTGAGGCTGGGACGAGAGGAACGCCATGGCCTGACATGGATTAGAATTAGTCTGGACAAAGGAGTCATTTCGGATACGCTTGAATCGTTCCAGTGCTAAATATCTAAGACTGTGCCGTTTCCTCCCCTCGCCACAACAGCATAGCAGCGACCTCTTTCTCAGCATCATATCCGTATAGCCATGGTTGTACAACCGGACATGTCCATCTCGAAGGAAAAGCACCAACCAATTCTTTTCCCAGCTGACGTAGAAATAATGCATCTCTCGCTTCTTGCTCGGACCCATCCCGCATATGAAAGTCTTTCCTTTGCTTAAATGTCTCTCGAGCAATCGCTTCGCCTCTTGCTTTCCTCAACTTCTGGAACAGTCGCAATGTTTTAGGTAACTGATGCTTCGACTTGAAATGTGGCAGCGCTAGAAGAAGACCAAGGACTGCCCCGTCTTCAATGGATGAGTTGGCGCCTTGGGCTAGATAAGGAAGCATTGGGTGGCATGAGTCGCCGACGAGGACTAAGTTTGATTGATCATTTATCCAAGACTCCATTTCGGCTCTGTGCATGAGTTTCCATTTGTCGACTCTGTCCACATGTTCGAGAAGCTGTGTAAGACTGCGGTCGTTAGCCATTAGGACCGTACTATAGGACTCGACGAACTGCATGAATAGTGAAGGAAACTAACACCGGATCCCACCCCTCAAACCAAGCTCTCATTTCCTCCAAATTGCCTTCAACTCTCGCCACACTGTCAGGTAAATCATCTGGAACCAGCAGAACGACATTGTACATTGTTCCGCCACGCATACTATAGGCTACCACATGCGAATCTGGCCCGGCCCAGAATCTGACTCCCGGTTCCTGAACCATTTTCCTTAGTTTAGGATCCTCGATCTGCTTCAGCTGTAGGACGATCCTAAACGCCAGATCACCGGTCGGCAGGGGTGAGTCTTTCCGTCCCAAAAAGACCGATCGTGTGGTCGACCACAGCCCATCGGCGCCAATGATCAGATCAGCTTCATACGTTTTCCAGGCTTCGGTTGTCACACTGGCTCTCTTTTGCTGTCCCTCCCCTACGTCGAAATCTAGATCCACAACCCTTGCACTCAACACAACTTTAACACCCAACTCTTCTGCTTTTCTCACAAGAGCTTGCTGCAAATCCACCCGATGGCAATCCGAGAACGGGGCATTGTACTTCCGACGGTTGTTCTTATCAAAGTGATCTTCGTGTGCGAGAATTCTGCCTTTGTAGTTGTATACCGTGCAAGTGGTAGGCTCGCAGAGTCCTCTTATAGTATCGTACACTCCCCACTTCAGAAGGAGGCGTGTTGCGTTAGGTGTTAATTGTAGACCAGCACCAATCTAGAGGACGATCAATTGGATGATGATAAGAGAGCGTCGTAGCGCATAGGAAATGAAGGGAGAGGGGAGTCAAAATGGAAAATACCTCGGCAAGCTCCTTTGCACTCTCCAGCACCGTAACTCTGTGACCCGACAGTGCGCATTGTATTGAAGCTGCGAGACCGGAGAGACCAGCGCCGATGATCAAAATATCGAGCTCTTTCGACATTGATCTGAATTTGTCTCAAATGTCCAAGATGATGGGTGGATACCATGGGCTTATGTAGATGCGCATAAATAAAGTTGCCTCGTCATTTGTGGTACCGGGTGATGTGGAGCCGCATCGGGACGACGAATGTCGGTAGAGAACTGGCAAGACATCCCAACTCGGCTCCGCGCGAGCGTGATACCGACGCATGGTCCGAAATAATGTGAAATTGGAATGCATGTGAACAAGGTACACATGCATGCGCTGCTCCTCAGTGCCACACTGTAGGTAGGTGAGGGACAGTACAGGATGCGGGGAACCTAGAGCCATCCGTAGCTTCATGAGTGGTCGAACGACCATCCGAATCTAGTAATAAGCCCAAAGCAAGCTTGATGTATGGATGAAAATCACTTCATGCGTGACGGTGAACGGAAATACATAGCCAACATCCAAACCCCAAGCCGACAGGACAGAAATACCTGGGCAGGTATCTGGCCGAGCGCCTCCAACGCCGTCCTCTGTCCCACAAATGCTGAATCGAGTATCGAACTCGTGAGGCTAGAATAAGAATAGCCAGATCCCCCAACCAACCAAAAACGCCATAATTCGTAAACAAGGACCATATACAGACCCAGATTGTGTCATACTCATGTCCCAAAATGCGTCCTATCATATCCAACATCCCGCTAAACTGGCTCAATCTACTTCTTGAGAGCAGCATCGTACAGACTAACCAACATGCCAACGGCAGCACTGATTAAAAGACCAGGATATTCGCCAGGAACGCTCGAAGCGACCGTGTGGACGGTGTACTTTGAGAAGGGACCCCACGCCTTAGCGGGAGCACCAAAGGCGGAATACGCAAGCAGAGCCTTCACAATATTGAAAGTTAGAGGATCAACATGGTACTGCTTGCTCAACGATTTGTGACGCGTGTTCGATCGCAGGGTCAGATTGAAAAAGTATGAGGCTGCGAGAGGAAGCATCCAGCTTGTCAAGGACCACAACATAGCCGGGGCCCAGAACCCGCTTGTTAAAAGTAGCTGCATGTTTGGAAGAGGGAGATTTCGATACTCGTCAGGCAGCTGGGTTTGTTTGGGAATTTCCACGTTGATAGTCTCCAATGTATTCCACTCGAGGCCTGCGCCTTCGACAAAAAGTAGGAGAAGTTGAATAACAACGACGGAGCTCGCATTTTCCCGGACAATCTCAATGAACTCGTCAATGTACGTCTTTTGCCACAATTCGCTAGCCTTGGTCTTTGCAGCTTGGAACGACTGATCAGCAAGCTCCGCGACCTGAGCTGGCGATGCGGGAAGGTCAACGTTGGAGACGCGCGAGGCTACGCGGGAGGAGATTGTACGCGGAGTCCGCGCTACAAGCGCCTTGTCAGGCGTAGGCTCCTCGCTGTAGCACAGTCAGATAGGCGCGTAACGCGTGGGTAAACAGACAGACTTACGAGTCCGCATTCTCCAGAAGCTTGGAGGTGGTGCGCCGGCGCGTTTTGGTGACGGCGAGTGCCTCGGACGGTGAGCCGCGATCGCGCTTTACGGGCGAGCCGGTGCGCTTGTAGAAATCGCGAAAGTCGGACTGCTTCCCGTATGTGCTCTCGTTGCTTTCGAGGTGCTCGTACAGGAGCTCGACGAGATCGTCCTTCAAAAGACTTTCGGCACTGTGCAAACGGCACGTTAGGGACTCTACTTTGCGCGGAACAAGGGCGCAATACATACTCGGGCAGGTTGGCACGCTGGGCGAGCTCTATCAACTCGCCTTTACGCTTGCGCTGGAGCCAGGATGAGGACATGATGTGTGGTACGGCTACGGTCGCGTGAGCTCGGCGATTCTAGATACGTATGCTGTGAAAGGATATCCGCGGAGCGCGAGGGGATTGCGTGGGTGGACGTGAGGTGGAGAATGCAGAGAAGTTCGGAAAATAAGATGGCTGGACTACGGATGTAAACAAGACCTCACCTGGGCAGGCGGCTGGGTGAGCTGCACGTGATGCAACTCGGCGCTAGGCCCGAAGTGGCCTCGGCCGAGACAGATGCGCCCGGGGACATGCAGCGAGAGTACAGGACTGGATGATGTCTATATGGGCGGACATTGTTGCAGCTAATGTGCTCTGTCTCAGTCCCAGCCATTGTAACTTTTTGGCGTCCTGATCCCCGCCCGCCTTGTCTGCCCGAGTCTTAGGCCATCTACTGGTCCCTTCTCCGCCGTCGTGCGCCCTGCAGGGTTCGCTGCGGCTCTCCCGCGCTTGGCCGAAATTTTGCGAGCACTGCCCGACCTAGCATTGCATCGCAAACACCACCGCACGTCGCTCTTTGATTGCTGTCGCTCCCTTGCCTGCCTCGTAGACGTTGTCTATTGCATAGTCTCATTTCTTTCCTAATTGAGCAAGCGCAGCCCCTGCTGTTTCTGCTGGACGCTCATGGTTTTTGCCCGCGTGGCCAACTTGTTCACCACCAAAACCCCAGGCAATCACTTGGTAGACGATGGATGCCGAGACGGTGCATTTGCGATGGACAAGGCGGGAGAGCTACCAGTGGTCCCAAGCGCCCCGGCGGTCGAGCAGGAGGTAGACCACGAAGCAGCGCGGCCGCCCTACATCCATGTGTGTTGAGCATCTCTCTCTCTCGGGGTGACAACGCTCGCAGAATTTCCGCTGACAGTGCGACGTAGGCAATGCTCGCTGGAGGCATTGGCGGCACGACGGGTGACATGTTGATGCATTCGCTGGACACCGTCAAGACACGCCAGCAGGGCGATCCCCACATGCCCCCAAAGTATACATCGTTGGGGAACACTTACTATACAATATGGCGGCAAGAGGGCATAAGAAGAGGCTTGTATGGCGGCGTGCAGCCAGCGTTTCTGGGATCTTTTTCGGGGACAGTGCTCTTCTTCGGGACGTATGAATGGAGCAAGCGTTTAATGATCGACTTCGGCATCGCGCCCTCCATCTCGTATTTCACTGCCGGTATGTCTCACGGATCTAAATCCAATGGGAGTGGGTACTGACCATGCGCACAGGGCTGATTGCTGATCTCGCTGCTGCCCCCGCCTATGTCCCCTCCGAGGTCCTAAAAACCCGCCTTCAGCTTCAAGGTCGTCACAACAACCCCTTCTTCAATTCCGGTTACAATTACCGCTCCACCATTGACGCTGCCCGCACCATCACCCGGACAGAAGGATTTGGCGCCCTTTTCTACGGGTACAAAGCAACGCTCTGGCGCGATCTACCTTTCTCTGCTTTACAGTTCGCCTTCTATGAAGAGGAACGAGGATGGGCCAAGCGGTATATGGGGTCGAATAATATTGGGCTGCCATTGGAGATTTTGACAGCAGCAAGCGCTGGAGGGATGGCCGGTGTCATCACATGTCCCTTGGATGTAGTCAAGACGCGCGTGCAGACACAGCACAACGAGAGTCCCTCAGTTTCTACGAACCTACCGAAAGCGGCACAGCTATCACCCTCAAACTCTTCAAAACACCCCTCGCAGAAACCCGGGAAGCCCCCTCCTCAGAATAGACTCATCTCCACTTCGTCCCCCTCGACGGCTTTACGAAACCATGGCGCAGCAACACTTGATACCTCCTCTGTCATTACAGGCTTACGGATCTTATACAAGACGGAAGGCATATCAGGGTGGTTCCGGGGTGTGGGCCCGCGATTCGTTTGGACCTCGGTCCAATCCGGGACAATGTTGGTGCTGTACCAAACTCTCCTACGGTGGTTCGAGCAGCATCCCCTTGTGAAGTTAGGAAATGAGTTGTAATATATGTATGATAGGTGGCACTTGGGCACGACGAATAGATGCATTGCTGGCGTTTTTGGGAAGCATGTTGGCTGGCTTGAATGCTGGTGATACCATAGAAACTTAGAATTCGGAATATCTCAGACTCTGCAACATCAATCTTCTAGTTCCGTTCGCTATGTGAATGTTAAGACGCTGGTATGGCGGGAGCGGAAGGTAGACAAAATCGCCGAGGAGATGGACTCACGTCTTTGAATGCTAGCAGCTAAACAGCATTCGGTATGAGAATGATGGACTTTATCGCTACAAAATATTTACCTTTCAAAAAATTCTCTGTCATTTCATATCCTTCTAATGCATTGTTACTAAATGTTTAAGCACGGTCTCCCCCTCCGCCTTCGCTTCCCCATATTTCAGTAATATTTGATAACTCACTCAGTTTGAGAGAAGTCGAGGTAGGGCACATTATGCGCAAATAGGCCGGCCCTCTAAAGGCATCATGTCGTTGACCACATGTCCGGGGGTCTCCTTGGTCTAGCTCTGAAGCTAGTCATGGCGCAACATGGAAAAGGATATAATAAGGACTTAGATCCGTGATTACGGCCTTGGGTATTCTAGGCGTTTGAGCCTAGGGAATAGGTCTAGAATCTATAAGAAATATGAATTGTGTACGAAGATACTCTGGCGTCCGGAGGTTATACTACACTTCATGATTTCCATCGCTAGTGTTTGCGTATCCTAGTAGTTGAAATAAATACGGTATTCGAGGTGTTGATCTAGATTTCTCCAAGGTTTCAAAACCTTGTATTCAATAGTATGAGTATCGGATCGGGTCTATATATGGCGAGATTCGCTGGGAAATGGCTTTGATTTCCGACTAAAACACGAACTATTAACAGAGTATTAAGTCCACAAAAGAATTTTGCTCCAGCGATATTGTTTCCCAGTGGCCATTGTACTTTTTTTCCGTATCCTTGTAAGACGGCTTTCCAGTGGTTAAGGCAATAAGCTTCTGTCACTGCAATAGGTAGCTTTGAGGACGCACCAAAGAATCAAAGCCGAGAATACGAGTTGAACTTAAAAATTGATGATCTAGCCATGTTATGAGAACATGATATGGTGCTTAATCATCCCTGCTTCTATGTATTGAACCTACTTAGCTACAAAGGGAAGTCATGGTCGGAGGGTTACCAGTGTTAACTTTGCTTCCGACGAACGACAATTTAGGAATGGGCTTCAGACAACAACATCGCAGTGATCCCACATTAGTGCGTGGCAGTAAAAGTGCAGCCTCGATTTAGACATGGCGATAAACATTTTTCTTTTCTTTTTTTTTTTCTTTCCCTTAATGCCTCCTGGGTTTTACTATTTTTGAGTGCATTTCAGCTTCAATTTTCCCGTTAGTCCTGCATGTGGTCCTAAGGTCAGCATCGAAGAATCGGGAAAGAGGTGGAGCGGGAACGATAGTAGCAAAAACCTAGATTATCACAGGGGGCACTAATTAAAACCCTTCTGGTAAAGATGCGGATGGATAGGTCATTGAGAATGGGTCGCTCATATGCCAGGGCTAAGCTCAGGGCAAGAGTACTAAAATCTATGTCTAGCGACCCGGAAAAATAACAAGAGCATAACTTTTTTCTTTCCAGCGACCTGGATCATGGAGATTAATTCATCGTGGACTCCATCAGTAAGTGATGATATACTGAACCCTTGCAGCTGGTCTATTAATTCTCACCCAAAGGTGGGTAGGCGCCGCGGCGTTAGCGGCCAATTCGCAAGCTGGCAGAGAGTTTCACGTTAGTCAGACTGCAGAAACTTGATCAACGGTAATGCACTTCTATGGTTTTGGATCTGGTTGTCTTTTCGCAGGACCCTTACCCGAAACTATTGGTCGGAATCCGACGTACTTAGCATCGATCTTTTGCTACCTCTTGTCTTGGGATCCCCCACGACTCCGAGTTTTGGTGGATAGCATTTCTCTTTTTTCCCGAGACAAATCGTCCAATCCTCCTTGAATGGAAAATGAAACATCTTCGCCGTGTTACTGGTGACAAACGATACGTATTCAAACACGCCGAAAAGGCATCCTTCTAGATTCGCCTGCACCAGATTCTCCTGATGCCTGCGGTCTTCTTTGTCATAGAGTGTAGTCGCCGTAATAGGCGGGTTTCTTATTTTGCTGTATATTCTTCTCTTCAGTTTCCTCTCTATGTTCGACTAAGGTCTTAAGAATACATATTAGCTGTCTTTTGGCTTCACATGGTTGTGCTTCACATCGACAATAGTTGGAGAGATAACATTCACTACCTACGCCCCTAGACTATATAGCTAAGCACAACACCACACCGAATTCGTTCAAAGCGCTCAAATAGTACTATAATTCCGGCTCTGGCCAGCTATAGGCCCTATAACTCTCCTCCCAATTTCGCTTTTTTGACTTGGCTGGACGGACTATGTCGACATATTTATATGGTTGGCGCTTGCAGCCTGTTTCACGCTCGGCATAGTCTTAATAGCTATGTAGGTTAGCGCATATAAGTACACTATCGATGGCTATGCCGATCACGCAGCTGTGGCGTTAGCGAGCCCCACGATGGCGCCATATCTAATAGCCGACCGTATTGTAATGACTATAAGAATTGGGATGCATTAGACGATGACATTACTTGGCTGCACTGCTGTCACCCTCAATCTAGGATTGTTCTTGTTGTATTATTTTGACTAGCGGTTACGGAAATGAGTTTATTATCCGAGACGCAATGTTAAAAGGCGCGTAGGTACCAATGTATGATACAGTCGTTGTATTTGAAATTTAATCGTCGAATTGTAAGCACTCTATTAACTATAAGGCAAGAATGGAGAGAATGGTAGGGTTCGGTAATTCATTTGTTATCTCGCTGAATATTTATAGCTACTAACTTGTACGACCATTCCGTATCAATTTCTATGTAGATTGAGTTCAATAGTCAAATTAAACCAGTAATATTGTCCGCTATCATAGACAGAGTTGGAGCGAAGTAGAACATGGAGCTATTGGCTTGAAGTAATGAATGTCCTTAGATATAGCTGTGCAACAATATCACATGTACATCATACAATGATATAGTACTATAGCTAAAAGTAACCGAGGGCTACGTTCGCCTAGCAGTCGTACGAAGCACGTGCCTCTCCGTCGCAATACTCGTTCCTTACTATGCTAAGTTCATAATTTAAGTAGTCCCACGGTACGACTTCATCTTCGTGACTAAAATCATCATCTTCATAGCCGCAGTAGCCGTAATCTACGTAGCTATAGTGGTTTCCCCCAAACTCCGGATCGTAATCAACGTCGCCAGCGAAATAGTCTAGATATTCCTGGGGTTCCATATAACAGGGGCCGATGCGTAGATAATCCCCCCAAAGGTAATAGCTCATTTTAAATATAAATGTACCCTTCGAAGTTGAGGACGGATATCTAAGATATGGGTAAGTGTTAGCTGTAAGTGCGCAGCATTCCGGTTTTTTGAGGAGAAATGTGGGAGCAAAAGTTCATGAATAGGAGTACGATAGTGGCGTTTATATTGTCTTCGTCAACTAAATGACGTGCATGCAGCCAGGTTTGATATCGCGTTTCGCGGATGTTGGCACATAAACTGCAATGCTTAGCCGACAGCGGATGAAGTAGCCTAGCCTACCTTGCATTCGTATGTTACGAATTTCAAATTCGAAGACTAGCCATATTTCAATAATATTGAAAGTAGTGGTTTAGAAGAGAGGTTGTCTAACCACGGAATTGTTCATTTCATGAATTATCGCGGTCACACTCTAACACCCTTCGATTTTCTAATTCGTACAACATGAATTGTTTCTCTATTTTCCTACAGATTCCCGTAATGAGCTCTCAATATATTCACTGCATGACGATTATAGTTTTGTGGGTGCTATGCTTTAGACGTCACCCATTTGTATATCGCAACAAAAGGCGCAATAATACGACAAATACATGGACACTGCCCCTTCTCTACGGTAAATAGTCAAGGGGTTTCGAGCGCACGTGCTGAACTATCATGCTACATGGGATATTGGAATGAAACGGCGAGCTTGATACCGGTGTGAATGAGTGGTTGACGTTTATTCGCAACTCTGCGATATGTGTTACAATTGAGATACGTCCTATCTCCCCGGAAGCCAGACTAGGCTTGAAGGACATTAAATTTGAGGAAGTGGAATAGAGTGTTGTTCGGGAAGAGCGTGCTATATTTTAAGGACATTTTTACATTAAAACGTCCGGTGTTTCCTACAATTAGAAGAGATTGAGACTATAATATGGAATAGGAGACTGGTGAGTCCGAAGTCGGGCGCAACTGCCTTACATATCTGGATACTACCGGATATCTCCGGAGGAATAGTGAGGCGACTCTCAACAGTCTCGACAGCAAAGATTTTGCAACATCTCCGCAGGCCTTCAGAAGTCAATGATGGCTAGCAAATCCGGTATAACGATAACCCAAGCTCGTTTCCCCGACGATCGGGATGTTGTTATGGCACTTTTTACAGAATATGCAAAGTCCCTAGGAATCGACCTCGCTTTTCAAAGCTTCGAATACGAACTTGCTTCATTACCTGGAAAATATGCGACAGGGAGTGGCGGCGCTCTTTACTTAGCATTCGCCTCGTCGCCTAATGCCAATTCCCCAGTCAAAGAAAGGCCCATTGGAGCCGCAATTGGCTGCGTGGCCTTGCGTGCATTTAGACAACCTCTGGTCTGCGAGCTGAAGCGACTCTATATCATTCCTCAAAGTAGAGGACTTGGCGCTGGACGGAAACTCTTGGAGGCTGCTATTGAGAGAGCGAAGGAGATGGGATACAAGGAGATGTTGTTAGATACGTTGCCCGGTATGGCGGAAGCAAGGAAAATGTACAGATACTGTGGATTCGAGGAGGTGGAGAAGTACTATGAGAGTCCAATCGAGGATACTTCCTTCATGAAATTGAGGTTATGAAGAATGTTGAGTTATTGTAGAGGAGTTCATTATAAAACATGAGAAGGTAGTGGAATTCGTCCAATTTTTCTTCCTATAGAGTAGATACAAACGCTTGGAGAATGGTAATTGACCGAATCCTTATAGCCTTCTTTATAAGGAATACGGACCAAAAGTAGGGAAGGAAAAACGAAGAGGATGATAGCTTGGCAAGCCAATTACGATAAAAGTTAGCCCGTGATTCCGCGAGATCATGACGCGAATAATTTAGCTAGCGCGTCGCGTCCTTTCATCAATGCTTGCCTTCCCCCACAACCCCTGAGTACTTTTGAGGGCCATTTCGGACTCTTATGTGGTGTCTTTTGCATCGCTTTGCTTTTGGACTGCAGAAGAACTCGCGATGACATCTTCTTCCGTTGCCGGTGCAGACATAGAATCGCACAAGTCCACACCTGCGTCCTCCCCACCACCAGCCGAAATGGACAACGTTCGCGACAGCGTCTCGAAAGAGATGCTGGAAGAAGAAGAGAGGATGCGATTGCAGCGAGAAAAGGAAGATGTGAAACGCGACGCTGAATTGGAGAAAGAACGGCAGGAGGACATCAGAAGTGGCAAAGAGGTATTGGACAAGAAATTCCAGCAATTGGAATTCTTGATGAACAAGAGCAAGGTCGGTCCCCATAGTCACCCATCATTCCATACAGAAATCTCGAGATCAAGACCCTGAACTGCTTGATAATGTACGCTGATAACGCTGGGTTTGTAGCTGTACGCGACAGTCATGCTGGCACAAATGCAGCGCCAGGAAGACGAGGAGAAAGCACGAGACGAAAAATCTCACGGACAAGCGTCGCAACGTGAGCGAAATGCCGAGAAAGCCGCAGCCGAGTCTCAGCGACGAGCAACACGGACCTCTGCGACCGCTGCTAATGAGTCTCCTTTAGTAAACGCCGATAGCATGGCGATGCTGAAGAAAGGTCGCGGAAGGCCCAAAAAGGGATCAGCAAAGGGTGGAAAGATTTCGGATTTCTTCAAGAAGGAGGATCTTGAAAAGAAGACGGACCAGGCGTCTGTAGCAGATGCACTGAAGGAGACTGTAGATGAGGAAAATGTGAAGATTGGAGACATTGGAATACAAGGCTTGAAATCTGCGCGACAGCCCAGGCTTGTTACAGGAGGTACGATGCGTTCGTATCAGCTGGAGGGCCTTGAATGGCTACTTTCTCTGTATGAAAATGGCATCAATGGCATATTGGCGGACGAGATGGGTTTAGGGAAGACGATTCAGACTATCGCATTGCTGGCGCATCTATGGGAGATGAAGTCATACGGACCGTTCTTGATTGCTGCTCCTTTAAGTACCACTAGCAACTGGGTTGAAGAGTTTAGGAAATGGACACCTAGTATCCCTGTTTTGCTCTACCACGGCGACAAGAACGAACGGGCAAACCTTCGGCGAACAAAGCTCAAGAACCCCGGCACCGACCAGTTTCCAATCGTTGTGACTAGCTACGAGATTTGCATGAATGACCGCAAGTATCTAACGGGTTTTGGCTGGCAATTCATAATCATTGATGAAGGCCATCGTATTAAGAATCTGGACTGCCGTCTGATCCGCGAGTTGCAGTCATATCAATCAGCGAATCGTCTCCTGATTACGGGCACCCCCCTTCAGAACAATCTCACTGAACTTTGGTCACTCTTACACTTTCTTCTTCCTACGGTGTTCGACAAGCTCTCTACGTTTGAAAGCTGGTTCGACTTCTCAGGCTTGAAAGACAAAGCTAGTTATGAGCAGTTGCTGTCTGAAGAGCGACAGCAGTATCTTGTCAAATCTTTGCACGCGGTATTGAAGCCTTTCTTATTGAGACGGGTCAAGACAGATGTTGAAAGCTTAATGCCAAAGAAGAGGGAATATATCTTGTTTGCTCCACTCACTCCAATGCAAAGAGAGCTCTATCAAGCCATTCTAGACGGAACGAGTCGCTCTTATCTCGAAGAAAAGGCTATTGAGAGGCTTAGCGTTGGAACTGCTAGCGGTTCCGCGACGCCTTTAAGCATTCGCAGTAATAATGGCAGTCGCAAGCGTAAAGCGCTATCCAGTGGTGTCAGCACGCCAAATAAAAGCGCAAAATCTTCTCGACACGGAAGTCCTACTTCTATTGCATCCTCAAGTCGTAGGCACGGAGGGCCAAGGAAAAACTATGAAGAAGTGAGCGATAGACGATACTTCGCCGAGCTCGATGCCCGGGATGCTCAGCATATGGAGTCTAGAGAGGAAGTCGAAGACCTGGATTCTGAGGCCGAAGAAGATAGGATACGCGCCGCAACAGTCGAGGTGGCCAAAAGACAACTTTTGCAAAAGAAGTTAGGGAATCCAGTAATGCAACTTCGCCTTTGCTGTAATTCACCCTATAACTTTTTCAATCCGTTCATCACGGCTGAAATGTCTGGATCGGAAACGTTCGCATCCGAGACAGAGCCCGATGAGACTCTTGTCACAACATCAGGGAAGATGTTGCTGCTCGATTCATTGCTCCCTGAATTGCTCCGTCGAGGTCATAAGGTACTCATTTTCTCACAGTTCACCACAACACTGGATTTACTCGGGAAATATCTTTCTTTACGTTCTTGGCACTATGCTCGGATTGATGGTTCCGTGGCGCAGACCGAACGCCATGCACAAATCAAAGCTTTCAATGCCCTGGCCTCAGAAAAGAATGCAACTAATGTCTTCATACTCTCAACACGAGCTGGTGGTCAAGGTATTAATCTTGCAGCAGCTGATACCGTCATTCTGTTTGACTCAGACTGGAACCCCCAGCAGGATCTCCAAGCTATGGATCGTGCTCATCGAATTGGCCAAACTCGAAATGTGATCGTGTATCGTTTTGCCACTCGAAATACAGTTGAGCAGAAACTACTCGAGTCTGCTGAAGGGAAGCGTCGCCTCGAGAAACTGGTTATTAGAAAAGGTGGAGTGCGAAATGATAGAGGCCGGGGAAAGCAGTTGGAGAAGGAGCAGGAGGTAGAAGAGCTTCAGAAGTTACTGAGAAGATCTGATGGTGAGAGGTTCGATGTCGAAGGGAGCGGCAGCGATTTGTTATCAGAAAAGGAATTAGAGATCCTATTGGATAGGTCTGACGAAGCCTACGAGCGGGCTGAGAAAGGTCTGGATATCGGTGGTGAAGACCAAGTGTTCCAGGCTGTAGGAAAGAGGGGGGAAGGCGCTTTGATGGAGGGGTTGAGGGCGTAAAGAGGACTAGGTGTTTCGAGAATGTAATTAAACGACTGGTACAATACCCTTGCGTGTATTCTACCATTCTCTAGGTCAGCACCGCTAGTCTTAGACTCGCCGCCATCGAGGGGAGGTCGCGGTGATCTCTGTTATAATTTAATTCTAAGATGGCGTTTAATTTCATCATTCTCCGATAGTTAACATGAATAACTATACTTTAAATGTCTTCTCATCACCCCCATTTAATATATTACACGCGTGCTGCAAACTGGATGTAGGGCCCGTCGCGTATAGGAGCGAAAGCGTCTTTCGTCTGATACTGACGGTGAGATTTCCTGCCCCATACCATCTCAATACCGCCCTCGCCAGTTCGATCTCCTGGAGCAAGTCTGAACTCATAACCATGCAATAGTCTAGCGAATAGAAGAGAGAGCTCCATTAGCGCAAGGTTTTTCCCCGGGCATCCGCGAGTACCGATGGAAAAAGGCGCGAAAGCCCTCTCGGCATCTGCAACATCCTTCTCGGACACCCCATCTCCCACGATCCATCTTTCTGGACGATAGACAAATGGATCTCCGAAAACATTTTGGTCATGAAACAGTGCATAGAAGCCACATCCGATAATCACACCAGGTGGAAAATATTCATCCCCAATCCGCAGCCCGCCTAGAAGAACTTCACGCGGGAATTCGTTGGCCCCAGGGGGACTCATGCGCAGGGTCTCGTTGATCACAGCTTGGAGGTATTTGCATTCCCTTATCTGCGGACCAAGTCTGATAGCCTCCATATCTGCAAATTGGGTTCGGACTTCGTGCTTCAACTTTTGGTATGCGGATTCGTTTCGACTTAGATAAAAGAATGTGGCTGCCATTGCGCCAGCAGTTGTATCCGTTGCGGCTACAGTAAGCATATCCGCTTCTTCCACCAGTTCAGCTTGAGAGTATCCACGCTGTCTTGTCTCAGGGTCTTTAGCATGAAATAGGTAGTGCAACATATCTCTTCTTTCGGCTTCCAGGCCTTTGTCCTGTAGGCTTTCTTCTTGGCAAAGCCGTTCCATGACAGCTTTCTCAACGAATCGAACATAGTTTTTGATCTTCGCCGGCATTATCTTCCTGTATAAAATATCTAGCCCCCTAGGTTTGAGCCAGACCCAGATATGAACGAAAGGGGAATTCATGATCTAAAAACATTGCACCCTTAGTCGATATCTAGCGAAAGAATTAGTTGAGCCTTACCCTAAACATGAGCCACATATACTGCGAGATATCATGGGGAATGGTTTTAAGGCTACTATCCACAGGTTCTTTCGTGTCAAAGCTTTTCCCATAACACAATTCTGCCATAATATCGAATTGAAGATTATCCAAATGCTTTGATATGTTCCTTGGATCACTCCAATCGCCTCCTTTCCCTTTCAAAATGTCAAACCAGCGGTCAAGATGCTTGATCACAAATGGCTGAGCCGATTTGATAGCTTTGTCGGAGATTGCAGCATTCAATATCTTTCGTCGACGCACATGCTGCAATTTATCAACACAGGAAAATGTGTTAGGAGGTGCAGCCTTCTTTTGCCAGACTAGGTACGAGTTTGATTTTTGAACATTTGCGCGAGAGTCATAGATTGTGCGAAGGGCCTCTGGAGTGCTCATGACCACACTATCATATCTATAGCGCACGATAGGTCCGTAGACTTCATGCAATTGCCAGAGCCATACGTGACGGTCACCTCTGGCTGTGTGCCAAAATGAAAGCCAGCCAGAGAATTTGGCAGAAATCGGTCCAGGATATTTTGAGAGTGAATGAAAGAATACGTAATACACGGCACTTCCAAAGTACTATTGCTCGAGGTTAGCACTTAGCATGCAGAAAGATGATGTGGATGCCTGACATAAGCCACGTATATCGCTAGACATATTGCAAGATAGTAGCTGACCATGATGAATAGAAATTTCTAATATAGCATATATAATTCTCAAATTAGTATTCGGGAGCTCCGTCCTCGGGACCTCATTGACAAGAAATTCAAAAGAAAAGAAAAACCGTAGACAAGGGAGGTAGATAAGGCAGTGGCTAGGCTGAAGCGCTCAGAGCGACAAGGACGGTGATTTGATGAAGGCACACAACCACGCGCATTATTCCATTGGCCCATCTAATTTGTTTTATTGGTTATCGCTTGGAACTCATTGTTGCACATCTCATGCGAAGACTGTCCCGTTTTAGGTAGATTATACGTTGCCTGTCTCCATATATATAGTGAAATCCCGAGAATGCCCAATGATCCTTGATCAATACTTCGACAGGGTGCCTATCCAAAAAAAGAGCCCACCGGTTCGCATGGTTCTTGCATACCACAGCGTTGGACCCGATTGACGGGATGGTTCCAGGCTAAACTCAATTCGGCATACAGCTCGTTGCCACATTCGGTATACAGCGCGTTAACCACAAATCTTGGATGCCTTGGCATTTGACTGCGGTGTTTCTGCTCAGGTTCATGATCTGGTCCCTACGTTAGCAAGGATTAGACCTATAGCATAAGGAATACCTAGGTAGTTTTCCTTAAACTATGAGGTGGTAATTGACTTAGAATACGTTAGACTAGTCTATATAGAAAGCGTACAAAGTAAACAAGACCGCGGGGCGAGCGCTACTCTCGCACGAGAACAGAATTTGTGCTCTTGCTCTATCCTTATTGGGTACGGAGCAGAAGATTCTTATTCATTCCCAATTGTTGAATTCCGAATAGTCAGCAGACGCCCCGCGAGGCGCAAGCAAATATTGACGATCGCCATGCACTCTCTTCTTCCCCAGCAGGGCAACTCCTCAACTTGCTCGGACTCCGGCGATTATTCCTTGTATGCCACTTCTCCGCCTACTCCACGGGTGCGGCTGCCTTGATCCCAAGTTTTGGGTTGATTGGATAGGAAAACAGGCTTTCACATCGTGCATACTAGGTGGCGCTTGCATCTGCGGGGGGGCTGGATACTTGCATCCCTTTTTGTAGCATATATCACAAATGAGGAGTGTACATCACTCGAATAATTCGCATCTATCATATCATTCCTATCAGAATACCTTTCGCCTGCTGTCTATTCCTTTCGTTCTCTACATCTTCTACTACATTTTGTATTCTCTATAGCCCACACGATGGCAGCGCCTACACCGGCCGATATCGCCTACATGATGGAACACATGGGCGAAGATAGGCGACCTAACTATATCGTTGCAAACTCAGTCTGTATTGGAGTTGCGATAATTGCAGTTTTCCTTCGATATATTTCGCGATTTCTCGCCGGAACCAAATACGGATTGGATGATTATACAATCCTAATTTCCTTGGTAATGCTTCTTCTGCGGGTTTGTATGCGAATAAATGTTGACCTTGACAGATTTTCACATTGGGATTCGAGATCGGGTTGTTTGTTTCAGTCCATTACGGAATGGGACGACACGCTATCCTTGTAACTGACGTGAAGAGCTTTGCAATCACAGCACTCACTGCCGAGGTGCTTTACAACGTCTCTATCATGATTACGAAACTCTCCATCCTCCTGCTGTTTGATCGTATCTTTCCCCTGCAGTGGTTTAGGCGGACAAACCTAACACTTGGAACCTTTATCGTTCTATATTCTGTAACTCAAATGTTTGGTACAATCTTCCAGTGTGTTCCTATACACGCAAAATGGACTCCAGGGGTCGTGCCCAAGTGCATCAACTACGTTGCGATGATTATTTCATGCGGCGCTATTAATATTATCACCGACTTTATCATGCTGGTTCTGCCGATTCCTATCTTGTGGAAACTGCAAGTAAGCCAGCATCGGAAGTGGGTCCTGATGTTGATGTTTCTAATGGGAGCTTTCGTGTGCGTCATAAGTATTGTTCGTCTGTTCTACGCCCAACACGTCGATACTGTGGATCCAACTTGTAAGTCTTGACACTACAAACATATTTAATGGTCTAATGAACATAGGGGATTTTGTATGGCCATCTATGATATCTGGCCTGGAGTGCTGTAGTGCAATTCTTACCGCCTGCATTCCTACGTACCGCCCACTAGTCAACAAGATTCGCCATGGTGTGGCGTCTGAGAACACTGTCCCACGCTCGACGAAGCCGTCGACTAAAAGTTCGGGTGGAGGATATATAGGCACGCCGCTTCGTCGAATGCTGCGGGGCAAGCTTATAGACGACGACTCATCGAATAGCACTACCGAGCGTCATGACTATGACCAGATTGGCAAAGGAACTGATTCTGAGGCAAGAATTAATTCTGAAACAGAGTGGGATCAGTCTCCAGCAAAGAACCAGGAAATTCTTGTCACGCATACATTTTCCTCAGAAAGAGTGTAGCTAGATTTGTGAAGACCATGATAATTCTAGTATAGGCTTGATACAATACCTAATATTTAGGTTACGGACCTTAGGGAATATGAATAATATAAGATTTTATTGAGTTTGTGAGCAGAAGCTAATCTCAATTGTTCACCATCTCATGCTCGTGATTCAAGAATTGCTCCTATAACTATTATCTAAAAAACCATTTTCGACAGCATCTTGAAAAATAGCCAGGGCGATCCGTCCATCCTGAAAGGGCCCCTAAGCCCCCTTATCTCAAGCGGATTTTTTTTTTCAGGTCAATCTACAGGCTAAGGAATACTAATATGTGATGAAACCGTTCATCCATGTCCCGGTGACATGGGTGGTCATCAAACCCCCTCTCATGGCTGAATCTAGCTTCGGGCTTCGCCAACCCCTTGTCCCGCTGTATGTCTGCCACCTTGCATAATTCTATGCCTTAGTCTTGCATCGGGCTTCGGGGACCAAAATATCAAAGGCAAATCTGGTGCTCGGTTTCCGAGGATACATCCATCAAGCCAAAGTGGATTTTTCTAGGACATGATGTTTCATCAGGAATCTAGATATATAGAATTGACCTATAATATCCATCGTTCTGTCGTTCCGATGTTGTTTCCATTAGTATCGGTGATTGTTAAATGATGGTTGAAGAAGGAATGTATTCTAGTAACTCCCGACTATGCGGTAGTCTGCGCTTTACATCCGCTGAACTTGTTTTGTCTTATTAGATCAGCTCCGTAAGAACTCTGTTTGACTTTCATGGACAGACTACGTTCGGTGCGGATCGCCCCGTCCGATGCAAGATGGGTCCTACCGTACGCCAAAATTAAATTCCCCGACGACTAGACCCATTTCTTCTACGTTGGACCCCTGCTCTTGAGAATCCCATCCACGCTCTCTAAAACAAAATCTGAACTGTCTCATTCGATTGTTCATATCCCACAACTATATTAAGTACTCACGGACACTATGCCAATTGCTTGGAATAATGCAAGGGTCTCAAGTAGAAGGATATGCCGAGCCTCGCTAAAGCCATTAGAAATCTGCATGGGGGCTTGACGGTGTCTATTGAGACCTTGTATTGAAATCGATCCATACCAAGGTGGTTTCGGCCATTTCAAAAGGCGGATGAAAGCTCCCTAGAGCTAACACCTAATGGGTAATAGAAGCCCCTAACCATTGCAAAAGGATGTGAGGCGATAACTCATAAGAGGTAGGAAAAAGAGCTTTGACTACCATTTAAATCAGTTTCATGTCGTTTGACTTTCTCAAATATTCTCTTGCTTCCTGAACCTACGGCTTTAGAAAAATCGCTTTTGTTCTACACTGAATCTCCGCTATGTCTTCGGAAGCGCCTACCTACTACAAACAGCTAAATACGCCAATGGCTTTTGTGCTTCTCTCATGGGTTCTGAGCATAGGATATGTTCTCACCCTGCTCGCACAACTCTTTTTTAAACCTGAAACTAGCATCATCTCTAAAACGACGTTCGCTATTTCACTGCTATGTGCTGAATTCGCATTTTACGTGGGTCTGCTTCACGATTCATGTATGGCCACAATCTTATTAAATTAGTGCTCTGCCGTTATTGCCTATCGTGTATGGTTCCACCCACTTGGAAAGTATCCTGGCCCTTTCCTAGCGAAGTTCACAGACTGGTACTCCGTCTATCACTGCATGCGTGGGGATCGCCATATCGACTTTTACAAACTACACTGCAAATATGGTTCATAACCCTCCTAGCTAGCAATAAGACTATTGCTAATATGAGTAGGCCCAGTCGTGCGGTATGGCCCTCATCGCATCTCCATGAACACAAGTAAAGCCCTCCGTGAAATTTATCACGTACGCTCCAACTGCCAAAAGTCGCAATTATTTATAGTTTTTAGCCATTTTTTCAAGGTTCAAAGTATCATGACAACACTTCACAGGAAAGAGCATGCCTTAAAGCGACGAATTGTGACAGAGGCACTAGCACCATATTCCCTAAAGCAAATGGAATCTCGCGTGATGCAGAATGTCAGGATCTTCTGCGATAAGATGATCGATAATCCAATTGACAAGAATAATGTGTGGAATTCGGCACGTAACATGAGTGAGTGGTGCGGGTGGCTTGCTAACGATATTATGGGGGATATTACGTTTCATAGAAACTGGAAGATGTTGGAGAGTGAGGATCATCGCGATGTAATAACGATATTGAGTCGGGGTGTCGGTGGTTTAATCACTGTAAGTACTGCCCGTCGTTGCATTCCTGTCAGTCTCACACATTCGTAGATGGCCCACATGCCTCGTCTTCTGGATTTGAAGCTAGATAAGATCTTCTTCCGTCGCGCGACTGAAGACACATACAAAGTCGAGAAACTTTCGACTGAAAGAACAAATTGGCGCCTAGGACAACGTGACAATATTAAGGAGCGCGATATTTTTGGCACACTGGCAGCTGTACAGGACTCAGAAACGAAACGCTGTCTCACGCGTGAAGAGCTTATCGCAGAGACAGCCTTTTTCATAATTGCCGGCGCTGATACCACTGGCTCTGCAATGACGGCAACGATTTTCTACCTCCTACACAACCCTAATTGCTACCAGCGTCTGCAAGAAGAGGTCCTGAGCTCGTTTACATCACTGGAAGATATCCATAGTGGCAAGCAACTAGATCAATGCCTGTATCTTCATGCCTGCATTACAGAAGCAATGCGGCTCTCACCCGGCGTTGGCGGCATTTTGCCCCGTGAGGTCCTGCAACCGGGCATGTGGGTTGACAAACACTTTTTCCCACCCGGAACAGATGTCGGTGTTTCCAACTACGCAATTCACCATAACATTGAGTATTTTCCCTCACCGTTCACTTTTAAGCCAGAGCGCTGGCTATCTGATAGTGTATGCGAAGGTGGTGTGAGCGTACAAGAGGTGAAGTTGGCTCAATCGGCCTATTCTCCGTTTGGTGTGGGACGAACGAACTGTGTTGGCCAGAACTTGGCATATCAAGAGATCATGACAGTTATTGCGAGGCTACTGTTTCTGTATGACATGCGCATCAAACCAGGGACTACGATGGGGGAAGGATCAGTGGAGCTTGGGCCGGATCGGTGTAGGAAAGATGAGCTTCAAACATGGGATAGATTCGTGAGCTATCACGAGGGACCAATGGTTGAATTCCGTCCTCGATAGATTGGGGAGCATGTTGCATGATTGACGCCAGTGCGTTGAAACTTTGGTGAGGACATGACGGGACTGTGTTTGTTATCAATTGTTTCTAGGAATTTCGAATTTCAATTATTATTTACCTCATTATAATGGGTGAAGGGCCGTCACCTCAATAGAATATTAATTTTGTATGACTGGTTCACTTGAGTTGCAAGACCTAGAAAGTTTAGCCGCGCAGCTATGCCCCAAGGTACGAACTAAACTTATATCTCAGACGAATAACTATTTCAAAAGTCCTTGGAGCCTTCCTCTGGGACCTGGGACTAAAAATGTAACCACCTAACATTAGGAAATAATTCCAAGGTCATCTCCCTCCCATATGGCTGTTTATATCACTCTAGAACTTACCTAGCCAAATGAGTGGAAAATATGCGCACGGTTTATTTATATAGGATAAAGAGTCATACTAGGAAAGTTCTGGTTCCTCCATAATACAAAATCAAAATTACTAACCAGTATGCTATTGGAGTAATGAGAGGTGGCTTCTCCAGAATTTTACTTATCGAGGTCAGTGCTACGAATAACATCCTCCCACTCATTACAGATCGCCAGGTTGTTAACACATGTCTTCCTCATCGTTGATAACACGTCTGGACCTAGAGGAAGTCTCGTTGGCATCGCTTTGCCCTCTGCAACTCCTTCACCCTTCACAACGTCAATCATGATATTGACCGCCTTTTTGGGATCTCCT
This sequence comes from Lojkania enalia, assembly GCA_010094045.1. NCBI lineage: Eukaryota > Fungi > Ascomycota > Dothideomycetes > Pleosporales > Lojkania > Lojkania enalia. The sequence continues at coordinate 34,630 of ML986660.1, forward strand.
GGTTGATTCCCATTCATTTTCTGTACGAATTGCCCCACCAACTCTCGAACATAGTCATATTCTGTGATAGGATTTGTGCGAAATTTGATGTTGTCCGGATGCATCATCTTGGTTCGGAAGAAGCCAAGTTCGAAGATAATGGACTTGATATTGAGATGGGCGGTCTCCTGGCGGAGACAGTCGTTCCAGCCTTCAAGGGCGTGCTTTGTGGCACAGTACTAAGTTGAACTCATCAGTCTTCAACCTCCACATAGGAAATGACATAACTCACTGGGCCTGCGCCAGGCTCGCCCGCAATTCCGCCTGAGGATCCGAGGAAGACAACAATACCAGCTTTTTTTTCCCGGAAGTGTGGGAGAACAGCCCTGGTAGCCTTGATGACGCCAAAGAAATTGGTCTCAAATTGAGAAAGATAATTCTCATAGCTTTGAACGTCAACTTGGTTGGAAATGAGAAGCTTTCAATATCCTCACCTAGCTTCCTCGGCAAGACCAGCTTCAATGTAACCTGCGTTGTTCACTAATACATCGATTGGTCCATCATTGAGTATATCCAACACTATTGCACTAATTTCATCCTGGGAAGCTGTCACGTCAAGACTGTATGTTCTTGCTCCGGCTTCTTTAAGAGCAGATATCCGTGCAACATCTCCACGTGTAGTAGCAATAACCTTGTCACCTCGTGCGAGAATCCCCATCACAAACGCCTCCCCGAGCCCAGAAGAGCATCCAGTGACGAGCCATGTTAGCTGTGCCATGTTTTCAAGAGATTAGATGCCTTGTAGATATCTATAGTTATGATAAAGAAGTTGATGGAAAACAATGAGTCTTTGGAGTAAAGAAAGATCAAGAGACAAGCTCTATGTTTGACCACGCCGCCTGCGCCTCATTAAGGCCAAAACGACTAGGATGCTAACATTCTTGGCTTGTAAAATGACGCCTCATTTGGTTGGCACCGTTTACGCTCTAGTCCTTCCCGATCGATTGGCCCCGACATTTAATATATTGTGGGGGCGGGAAGCCGTGACTGGGCGTAGCCTCGGTACCGTAGCACGGACCCTTACAGGCGCCCCTGCGGCTTAATGCCCGTTGCTGCATTCCTTCGGGAAACGTCGATGCATTCCTTCAGGAATATGCTATTATATATGCGATGGGTTGGGAGTAAACCCAGACGTTCCACTACATCAATAGTTAGATGTTGGAATAAGCTCGTGTCGATGTTTGCGTGGGAGACAATTTACAAACTTAGGTCATTAACTTGATACAGTAATATTTTATATGGCATTTTACTAATTTTAATTCTTAGGCTTGTGATCGAGCATTGTATACGGTCTCCTCCTATTGACTGATATGCACATGCGTCGACCTCGAGATAGGATGGCCGCTTTAGGCGTCTCTAGGCGCCGTGATTATTTTCCCATTGGTTTATAGGTCAAGCAATACCACGATCCTGTTATAGCAAAGCCATATGATTCTATTCAATGTAAGTTCAATTCCGGATCTAGAAAACTACGAATCTCTCGCTGGGACCGCAAAAATGGCTTAGCACTGAGGATATGTGTTCGCTCTTACAGCGGACGCTTAACTAAGAGAGAATCAGCGCACGTCTATTTCTTGCAACATGTGATCTTTTAAATTTAAGATGTCTCGGATTACGAATGCAAGCACACTCTGCAGGGACGACATTTGAGGTTCTCTACAGCTGGATAGGTTGAGAATCATCTTATCGGCTCATAGCTCAACAAAATATAGTATAGACTTTCTCCACAAATTCTCGCGACCAACCTATGCGAGTATAATAGCACAAGGAGGCATTGCCAGTCCGATGTGCGCGAGTTATTTCTACATGATACTTACAGATACTTGATTGGGTGAACGCAACGTTGGATAAGACTACGCATTTCAACCGACATGCAAGCTAAGATTTAGGGGGCCATTGATATAGTACTATATTCAGGGAATGACGATCACTTGGCTTTGAATCCTCCGTTCCGCCGGGCAAATATGCAATGAATACGTGAGATAGCTACACGAGATGACTGCTTTCCCGAGACGTGCGTGAATCTACCTCCAAGACGGAAACTCGAACTATCGTCCGAAACAAGGCCGAATTGCATTCCACATGAAGATCTTTGCCAACCAAAGGCAGCAAATTATATGCCGTCTTGGCGCGAAGGCGTATTGGATGTCACACAATACTCTTAAATAAGGGCGGGATGCCTTGATTCTATTCATTCGAAGGCTGTGAGAATTTTCGGTTGTTTGCTAGAATTTCTCAAGTCAATATCCCTCCTTCTGATTATAAGCTTTTGACTTCAAGTTTATTCGTAAATTTCTTAGAACATAAAGCATCCTCATTTCAGATGCATTCATCCGCACAAACATCGACGGTGAAGGGTCGAAAGAACCCACCAAAGAAGGAGCAGCAAATCGTTGCCAAAAACAGTACTAAGTGGTACAAGGTACTTTAGTTGCGGGTGCATGTTACTGCTTAACCTCTAACGTTGAGTTAGTTTCGCGCATTGCCATACCATTTGTTCACCATATGGCTCATAGCCTGTAACGACTTGAAGTCTATTGTGTTGCCGGAAACAGCTTTTGGCATATTCAGTGCTCTAGCTGCACCTCTTACAACCAATCCTAATCCGACAGCTATCGATGTTCTATCACGTCTTCCACGAGTTGTCCTTTGGAACTGGATGAACGTTCTTCTCTTCGACATCGCTAACCAACGACTTCCGAGTTCTATAATCGAAGACCGAATAAATAAATCCTGGCGCCCATTGCCGTCAGGAAGACTCACAGAGACGAGCGCTAGACGTCTGCTCCTAGCAATCATTCCGCTGGTATTTCTGGGCAGTCTTTGGCTCGGAGCTGTTCATGAGACAGCAGCGCACGCAGTCTTGACATGGATGTACAACGACCTCGGTGGAGCCGATGAGCTCTATATTATACGTAACATTATCAATGCGCTAGGTTTCATGTGCTATAGCTCTGGGGCGACAAAGGTTGCTGCAGGGGAATACGATTTAACCACTCGAGCCTATATCTGGATAGCTATAGTAGGCGCTATCATTTTCTCAACACTCTCTATGCAGGATCTCCCTGATGTCGAGGGGGACGCCGCACGAGGAAGACTAACGAGCCCCTTGGTAAACGGAGATACTTTCACTCGATGGGAGATCGCAATTCCGATCTTCCTTTGGTCGATCATTTGCCCGCTCTTTTGGGGAGTCAACCTCCTCGGGTATGTCATCACAATCGTTGTGGGGAGTCTGCTCGCATTTCGTATTCTATGGTTCCGGACTGTGGCGGGTGATAAAGTGTCGTGGAAGACGTGGTGCTTCTGGACTGGGACGCTGTATGCTTTGCCAATGTTCGTGTCAACATAGTTGCGGGTGGGATAAAATTGGAGTGAAGGACATTATTTTTCAAGGTACATCCCAATAATTGTCTATCGATATAACTATTTCGGCTCCGTTAGATAGTATTGATGGGATTTCAACGACGGCTCTGCAGGAGACCTGTACTAACTAGGCCAAATTAGGCTAGCGTCATTCCTACGCGGCACGCTTTCGCTCAACTATTCTACATCCTTTTGCTTCTCATACTAGACGTTATCATTACATGAATTCCCTAATGTTACCAAACATTTCAAAGGCTGCCACTAGCTGACAGCCGCCAACATGTAAATTCTTCTAACATGGCTTGGCGGAATAGCCAAGTATCATTACTGCGACGACATTCTCAACGCTTCTGACGTAGCCCTATCGCTGGAGTTAGTGACGAAAGAGATAGCTGGATACGAGATATACGTAAGATTAGGACTCGCTATTGATTGGCTACCTCATAGAAATAATATTTTCCAGTCGAGGCATGGGGGGAGAGTTGGTTACGGCCCTTAATATATCTTAATATCGTTCGAGTGGGTTTTGTTATTAGTCACTATTGAGGGAAGTTTCTCTTACTATGATCAGTATGACTTCATGCCTCTCGCAATTATCAAGCGGGACGTTGAACACGCCGTTAGAAGTACTATGAGCTAGAATCATCGCTTTGAGACGGCTATAGATCATTATTCCTGCTCAATACCGATCTGAATGATTAACCCCACTCAGCCATTATGTATGCCAACGAACCACGCCTGTTTTTTTAAAGCTTTAGGGATTCTGGATCTGAGCGAATAGTATTACCTGGATCCGTCCCGAAGGGGTAGTGGATTGGACCATCTTTCGTTCCATAAACTCTACGAAACAACTGCACTATGTGTCCATCATACCAGGAGATCCTGCACACAACCGGGATTGTGCAGTGGCGAAAAAGGTCAGCAGGACGCTTTAAATGAGCGGCTCAGCCCCAAAGACCCGAATTTGCAGGAGGAATAGTCATTGTCACCATCAATGTTGTCAAGAAAGTTTGAAGTAATGAGCACAGAAAATACGACCGACCCCGTTTCTGCTTAGGGAAGGCTAAGGTGCAACCCCGACCCCGTAAAGTCACTCCGATGAGAAGCCAAATCTGGACGTCTACACACGGGATCAAGCTGAGAGGATCAAGCAGCGGCCTAGCAGGATGTGTGGGAAAGTCACAGCAGTGCAGTTGCATGCATCGTGTTGCTCCGCCGGCAGGAAGGGTGAATTGCCAAGGGCTTGGTTTACGTTGGAGCTTTTGCACTCCGTCAGCTGTGGCTATGCAAGCTTTGCGCTCGATGCATGATTTATAGGAGCTAATGAATTGGAGTACGAGTTGGCACGTGGTGGACTTGGAATATAAGCTTCGCAGGAAGTACGGGTGGCTTCCACCCAGGTACTCGGGTAACTGTCCACTTCTTAAATATCTTGCAGACCACTGGTACCCGGGTTAGAGAGGATTATAACTCTTTCCTCCAGCAGTAACCTATGGTAGTATGACGCATTGGGCCAGGCTAGCACTGTCTTTTAGGTCACGCTGACGAGAGACCAATCCGATACCAGGCTGAAGTGTCAATGCTCAACGCAGGGAAGGGAGCGTGGAAACTATGAGCTTAATGGGCCAGTTAGATTAATGACTACTCTTACGCATTTTATAACAAGGTACTCGGTCCGGTTACTCTTCTAAATGATATGGTTTCCATTCCTATTTTGAATACTCCTAAGTTCAGACGCAGTATTAGACATGTTCTACAACCCTGGAAGCGAGTGCACTCTTTCAAGGCCATATAAGGGTCGCCCTGTGAGGAACATAATTCTTCCGGAACCGATTGCGCTCCCTACTCTGCTTAAGCATTGACCGCTCCCAATACAAAACTTCTTTATCGCACTCTTTCAACGCTATTCCTAAAGAAACTTCATCATTGCATCAAAAATAGCTTCAGGTGCATGCACAATATCTGAATTGAGATGCTCGGGTCCTCAGTCCGTAAGTGACAGAATCCTTCGTCACGTGTGTTGCTATTCACAGTATCCCGGTAAAATCCCGGCTAAGACCGTTCCTTGCAGATATTGCTTCCAGAATGCTTGGTATATTTATATACCATGGCAGAACCCTCGTCGTCGTCATCAGACCGAAAGTGGTGAGTACTCTACCGGTAGTCTCGGCAGCTTGAATTTAGGCTTATTTACCCTCCTTTCCGGCGCAAATGATTTTTATATTTTCACAAACTTGCATCCCGAGCGCCGAGAGTTAGCCAGGTGCCCCACCTGGTCGTCGGTAAAGATGCGTTTCACGCCACCCACTTGTCGTTCATGCAAGTGTGTCGAGCACGCGCTGAAGCGTGGTACAGATCAACCAACTGACGATCGCCACGCTCTAGAGCTATGAGGGGGCTTCTTCGCCCAGTCAAGAATCGGCCAATCATATCGGAGATTTATTCTTGATTTATTCGGCATTCTATGCCTTTTTTCCACATGCCATGTGCAGAATTTCCTTAAGCCCCACGTTTCAATCTTGCTAACCTTCTCCGATATTAACAATAACCTGGAATGACCTCGCGTTCTACGCGGGTCGAAAATTGTACTAAATAATCATATTTCCGGCTTGGTTGCAATATTCACCGTGGCTTGTGGAGCTCTTTGGAGCTCACACGAGCCATCGCGTATCCAATTTCATATTCGATGAACCGTTTGGCGGGTTATCTTTTGATTGCCGTCCTCAATGCCTTCCTTTTGTGTAACAAGTGGGCTTCAATGGCCCATTGACTTTTCCCTTCAAATATTGGGCCCAATTCCACTTTCTCTTTGCGCAGAATTTCCCTTCGCAAACACAAGAATGCGGTGGACTTTCCTCAGCATAGCGGTAGCCATTGGCGCCTCGGGCGCCTCTGCCTCCTTCAATGAAGCCATTGCAGCGCGTTTCAATTTCCCTTCTGGCTCTCTCCCGCTCTCTGAAGAGAATGCGCAGCCCCAAAAGCGGAACGCAACCACACCAAACCTATTCGCGCGATTCCTCGACCGACGGCAGCTAACTGGAAGATGCGGAGCTGAGTACAACAATCAAGTGTGCACGGACAATCAGTGCTGCTCTTCCTACGGCTATTGTGGTAACGAATTCGAGTACTGTGGCGAAATCGTGGGATGCCAGCCGAACTATGGAAGATGCGGTGACCGTCCGATACCTTCATCCACTCCAACTCCGACTCCGACTCCCACGCCAAGCTCAAGCTCTTCGTCCCGCGTGATTCCTTCCTCCTCAAGCTCGTCGCCCCCATTACCTTCTGGCACTATGGTCATTTCTCTCAATGGCCAATGCGGTAACGTAACGACTTGCGCCGGATCCGGATTCGGGAACTGTTGCTCGGAATGGTATTTCTGTGGCAATTCTAACGAGTACTGTGGCACTGGATGTCGGTCGGCTTTTGGTAACTGCGGTGGCGGGCAGCCTCCCGTCTCATCGCCATCATCTTCAACACCAACTCCCACGCCTACTATCCCCAGTTCGACGCCTACTCCCACGCCGACAGGCAGGGGTCCTGCTAGTTCCGACGGACGATGTGGCGATGGCTACTACTGTGACACCTCGACATTTGGAAGGTGTTGCTCGGACTATGGTTGGTGCGGTAACCAAGAAGATTATTGCCGTATCGCCTATGGATGTCAACCAGAGTGGGGTCTGTGTGGGACGCCGCCACAGCTGATAGTAGGTATGTAAAGCACAAATGAGTGAAAAGCACCTGCGGTGGGACTGGTTGAATTTTGGTTACGGGCTATTCTTGGGAGATTGATAGATTCAATGTGAAGAGAGGGTTAGAAATGCGTTGCTTCAGATCTTGTGTCTCATGTGATAGTGACATATTCGCGTCTCAGCAGTAATATTTACACGTGCGTGAATGAAATCTGGGTGATCGACGATGGCTGCAGGCACGGTAGCACGAGACGGCTCGAAGCTTAATTAGCCGAGGAGCCGGGAAGGGGGGTGAATTGGACCCACGCGACCTGGCTGGAGAGGAGATCCATTTCGTACGCGGAGCCAATGCAGAACATAATCAGTCAAAGAATACATTAACCTATTTGACTACGTCAACGCCAGATACTAGTGAGTGGAGAAATTTCCATCTGTCAAACCTCGTTGTCTTTCTTCTGGCCACTCCTTCCCAATTGTACAACAACGTCGCGACCCAATAAATGATCAATATTGGGAGCAAAGAACGAGCATATGATACCGATGCCGCAAAATGCGATGGTGCTAAGAAATACCGTTTTATATGCACTCGCATTTGCTTCTTGGTAAGCTCGAACGCCCGCTGCCTGAATATCCGGCGTCAAGCCTTCGACCGCAGACCACGCAGCGGGCGTTCCAAGCGTAAGAGCAGAAAGAAATGACGGAACGCTTGCCTCAGGCAGACCGGCGCTTAATAGTGCTGGAGGTACTTGCGTAGGTATAGTCTTAGCTAGTCGATTAGATAAAACAACTGTGTAGATTGTGGAGCAAATTGTTGATATGAATGAACGAGCTGACCCAGCAATGCCAGTTGCGGTGCCAATTTCCCTTTGGTCTTTAATGCAAATCGTTGCAACTGCAGAATTAAGGATCTCATTCCATCCGATGAACGCCGCGGCTAGGAAGACGAAGATCGCGGCTCTGACGGGCGTGTCGGGTGTGGAGGATGCCATTGCTATACATAGGCTGTTAGTCTTCTCAACCCAACCCACTATTAGGAACCAGCAATAGATATATGTAACCTACCTGCCAGAAACACGCTCCCAATGAAGAAGACAACAATGATCTGGATATTTGTTTTCTTCTTGAAAAACGCTCCTACAAACTCGCCAAACAAGATTCCACTGTTTGATATGCAGGATACCCATCCCGCCCACATAACTCCATGCCCATCTGCATACAACACCGCGACCATGGAGGGCCATATGATAGCAAGGGCATAGTAAACAGCAGCGCCCAATGACCATAGTAGCACCGTAACGTTCCATGGCATATTCTTTAACAAATGCATAGGCAGTAATGGTTCCTTCAGGTTCCCCCACGCTTCCCAGCAAAAGAATGCAACAAGCGAGACAAAACCAACTACAATTGTCACAATGACATGGGCGGAGTTCCAAGGATGAAGAGTACCGCCCCAAGAGATCCCCATGAGGAACAGTAAGAGGCCCATGGTGAAGAGGAGGGTGCCAATGTAGTCGAAGTCGAGCAGAAATTGCCGTTTTGTGCTAGAGCTGTGCTTCATGTTGAACGTCGGGGGTTTGTAAAAGAAGTACCAAGCCAAGGTGCAGGAACCATTGAGGGCGATGAGGAGGTAAAATATCCCGCGCCAGCCTACCGACGTCTGAAAGATATAAGCATATGCGATTGCAGGAGCGAATCCACTGGATGGGATAGCCCAAGCAAATACCCAAGCCTGGGCGAGAAATCTGTATGTTGTGGGAACAAGTTCGCTAATAGCAAAGGCATACGACAGCTGACTAGCAGCGCCGAGCCCAATCAGTGTCTCGCCAGCTATCAATCCCGGAATATCAGGCGCAACAGCAGCGACTATGCATCCGAGTGTCGCTAGTGCATTGCCGCCGATGAAGAACCATCGACGTCCGAAGAGGTCACTCAACCTTCCTACAAGCATAAGCCCCACGGAGTTGGTTAGGAGGTAGCTGAGAGCTACCCAGCTGAGATTTGGATCGGGGCCAATATCAGCGTTGATGAAGGAGAGGACTGGTGCCGCTAGACCGAAGCCACCAACGCCGCAGCCAAAGCTTAGACCAATGGCAAACACTGAAATATGTTACTTGCTAATACTATACTACAGAATATTTGGGGTTTCATTGAACTTACTAGAACCCAAAAAGTTTGCACTGGTGAAGTAGCCCTTGGGTAGCTCAGAGTCTGAAACTGTGAAGTCGCGACCTTTGATATCATCCTCATCTTGAAAAGAGTTGGTTTTCTCTTTATCGTGTAGGATTTCCAGGTGAGATGTTGTGTTTATTTGAGTTTCTTCTTTAGGTGTTGTCATCTTGAAAAAAGGTAATAAGTTGCTGGATCGGAAGGCAGTATTGCATTTAGCAGCGTACTTCAAGCAATATTATAATACTACGCTCCTACAGGAACTAAGGATAAATAGAGCCGGGGAACGGTTCAACAATAGAGACGTACGCAGCCTGACCAGCTAAAATGTTTCGTAAAAATACTTGGGGGTTTTGCTAGTATGGAAAGTAGGACTCACTGTTGGTCGGAAAACGTTAAGCATGAATTGCCAAGCAAGGAAATCTAACATGCGATTTTCCTGCATTGTCAAAACTTATTCTCGGCCTTGTGAAAACTAAAAAAGTAAGGAATGAAAGATATTGTTGCAAGAGTCCACACGTCGTCAATTATTAGAATATTAGGCTTGTACATGATGCCATTCCATGCAGGACAAGAATGCGTAGGATAGCTTATAAACCGGGATCTGAGGCTCGGGATAGCGACCTGTCCATTATAAGGGGTCATGAGGTCCGGGGCAATTGCGGGGTAAGTCATGCTACTAGGAACTGACCGAATATATGAGCTGACTCATTGTTAATGTCATTGTTGGAGGTGGCTGGATTTGAAGCTTAGATTTTGACTCTCCAATTAAAATCAAGTCTATTGGCCCCTACGAAGCTTGTTTGTCGGCGTCAATGAAGTCTATAATGGTCCGCTCCAGGCCTACATCTTCCGCAAAGCCCAAGCTCTTGGCTCTAGATGTATCATACTTAGCAGGCCAGCTAAGCACTATCCTCTCAATTTTTGCATCGCGTTTTTCTTTGACGAGTGCTCTCGTGTCTTTGCCGGCGATCTTCTCCAAAGCTTGGAGGATCTCGCCGCTCGTAGCCGTGTAGCCCGGAAGCAGTACTGTTCGAAAATGACCGAAGTTCTGCCCAGGCACTTCCATAGCATGCACAAGATTTCGTGCCAACGTTCTGGGAGAGCAGAGCCAAATTCCAATATTCGGATCCACAGGTAGTTCACTCTCCTGACCATGCACTGGCTCCCTCACAATCCCTGATACGAATGACGATGCCGCAGCTGTCGGAGCACCGGATCGTACGAATACGGTAGGGAGACGGACCACACGACCATCTATCAGCCCTCGTCTCGAATAGTCATTAATGAGGAGCTCAATCATTAGCTTTTGTGTGCCGTACGAGCTCTCGGGCATTGGGACAATATCTGTCTCTTTGGCGAGATTTTCGACAGCAGCCCTTCCATAGACAGCGCAAGAAGACGTAAAAATGACCTTTATTCCAGGTTTATTGGCTCGGATGGCGTCGATGAGGTTGCGGACACTATCAAAGTTTACTTTCAATCCGAGTTCCAGATTAGCCTCGGAGCCGCTAGACATGATGCCATGGAGAATGAAGACAGCATCTGGGGAGTGAGCAATCAGCGACTGACACGCTGACGGGTCTGCGAGGTCAGAACCGATGCACTTGACGTTGTTCGAATTCAATTGCGGATTTGGAGGCTGATTTACGTCAGCAAGGATCAGCTGCGTGTTGGGCGAGGCAACGAGGAGTTTCTTGGCTAGGGTCTGGCCGACGAAGCCACCGGCTCCCGTAATAATGATGGTCTTCATGATGATTGACTGTGAATGAAGGTATTCAAGTACGAATACTTACAAATTCTTAAAAGGCATGTAACTTGCTAGCAAGTAGCGTATCCATCGGCGAGAACGCCGTGACCCCGCTGATGAGTGGGTGTGCGCACGGGCCCTATCTCCATCCCCGCTTCACACACTTTACGACATCATTCTTCCAATCATTTCATTTTTTGACATAAGGCCAGTTCAAAACGAACCTGAATGGGCATTCAATCATTGTACTGTACCCTAGTCAATACTCATTGTCAGATACTTCCTCGTACCTAACCTAAATGATTTTGGCTTGTCGGGAGACCCGTCGGCGATGAAGCCGACTTCAAGGCCGGCATCAGATCAGTCCCAGCAGTCAGCCGCTTCCCCAAACCTCGACTGAAACATCGATAGTCGTTGCGGTCGATATCGTTAGATTCATATTTCTCAATGCCATTCTATACTATAGATGCTTCTATTGTGTTGTCTATGTCACATGTTCTACTATCCTATTATAGTTGGTCTGTTTTTTCAGGCCTATATAGTCTCGCCATCGCCAGCTTCTACCGAGGCAGGCCACTTACCCTCCTTCAATACATCAATATTTGCCTCAGCAATTGATGCTCCCTGATACGCGACAGTCTGTGGTGATCCTAAGACTCCAGGCTCCTCTGCAGGCGTCTTGAACTGAGATGGACGGACCCGTACATCATCAATATTGGTAACGAGGATCATGTAAAGATTGCCTATCCTCGTGACCATGTTTTTAACCGTTCTAACACTCAAGGACTGCTCTTTTCCCTTAAGGAACCCTAATCCTTAGCATACCCAATCCTTTTTCACGATCAGCTTCTTCGGATGTTACAAAATTGGCTAAACCTGAAATTCTTTTTTCGAAGGACACAATAATACCAGATTTTTTCTAAGACTTCTACTCAGTATAATCATCTGCAGCCATATAAGGACCCCGAATTGTAGTGTTTGCGCCTTGAAAGGTGATTTAACTAGCAATATCGAAATATATACGAGATGATAGGGCCAAACGAGAAATATCCAAAAGTACACACCTAGCCGCTTAAATAAGAAACAGTCATTCGAAGTCAGACCTTCCCATGTTCTATTATCTATAAAACGGGAACTGAATGAAGATCTCGCAACAGTAGTGGGAATACGCTTACTACTCTTCCGCTCCTCCCTTAGCTTCGACGCAAATAGCAATAAGAGAAGACAGTCGATTCCATTTGAAGTCTAGATGCTAATGCCGATGCCAATTTACACTTATTGACTAGCATTTTTGGATGTGTAGTCGCTAAACTCACGAAATTGGGCTAGGATGGATATACGCCGGGAGGCAGAGCCGTGCTTAAAGACTGCAATAAGACAACTCATTGCAGAAATCATGCTACAATCGCGATCTGACGATGTATTACCTGAGACAGAGGATTCTCCCATCTGTCGTGATGGGCCTATGCTTCGGCATCCTAATGCGGCAAATTTGCAGCCATGACCATATTGTTTAATTACAACCTGCACATGCTGAACCGAAAAGAAAACAAGACATTGTAAAATGATTTATGTTAGGGCAGGTAGTTCTAGTGGCAATGGAGCGCTTTCCAAGGTTACGATTTCCAAGATCTCTGTTATCGAATTCTTGCTTTTCCATCAGATTTGCCTCCTCACACCTTGGAACTAGCAGAGCCGCCTGCTTGATTGTTTCCATGAATCAGAATCAGGACTAGCTCTTTACGTTAATTGATCTAGTCCTCATCGTGATCGGCGCTTGCTACTAATGAGTTATCTTGGCATTCTAAATCCGGATGATCTTACTCTTGGCGCAACCGAATACGGAAATCTAGTTTAGATCTTGGAACAGGCGTTCGCAAAAAAACAGAAAACAGGGAATCTCACAGCATTCAATGGACTTCAGAGAGTTGCCTCTTTAATGATATTTGATCTGGTGGCCATCGTCATATAATCCATCAATGACACACAGCACACACATCAGACATATAATTGGTGAACTCTGTCATGGGCCTACGATTTTTTGGCCGATCGGAGTTCTAGCCATGAATTAAAGGCCAAGAGGCAAAATGAAAATCACCTGCTCATCGATGTCAATTAATTCGCCCCAAAATATCAACAAAGTTTAATTGCTAATCAACAAGACCGTAAGAGTAGAATGACTCTACTCGTCTGTGTCTACATCATCAGGTTTGAAGTCGACATCTCGAATATCGTCTTCATCATCACTGTGGCTCTCCAATGCCTCCCTCAGTTCTCCTGCCATACCTTCATTGAGACCAGCTGCGTATTCATCTACCAGAGCCCTCTGCACCTTCAAATTGTGCTCCAACGGACTCATATCCCTTACGAATCTATCATGCTCACGCCATTCATCTGGAGTCACCTTCTTTGCTGACGCAGTGCTAAGGCCGGCTGGATAGTGGTTGAACCCCCCTCCAATTTCGATCCAAACTTGTAGTAAACCAGAGCAAAATATCTCGGCGATCTCGACTTGCTGTGGCTTGAAGATCAGGTAAATGATAAATTGATGCATGGAGAAAAGATGCGGAAATAGATTCAAATCACGGTGCAGAACAACGCAGATATCCGACACTAGGTTCATAAGGTAGTTGGAGGAGATATGTTTGCGGTGCTGTTCCAGCCTCTTGTGTGAGTTCAGAGCATAGCCACACTCACCGGGTGGAAACGCCATGGGAGTTTCGCGCTCCGCTGGTGGTGTCTCCATCCAGCGTTTATAAACCCCGTCGCAGAATTTCGTCAATATCTTGAGGCGCCTCGATGAGATATCTGTGGTCCAGAGATATTTTCTGTAGCCCTGTGTAGCCGCTCCCGTAGAAGTTTTGGGGTTTGACACGTTGTCAATCTTCCATGCGAGTTCGGCGTCGCCGCTGTAAGTAATGTATTTCAATATAATATCCCGGATGACCATGTACTGATTGGCAGTGGGCGCAAGGCCTTCCTCATCAGCCAGGAGGTGCACATATATTGAGGGCTGTCTGTGGGCTCTTTCTTGGATTTGAGCGTATTCTTCTTGTAAGTCCTGGTCTGCCCGGAACCGCGTAGTTAGTATACCGTCTACTGCAGCAGTAAATATGAGTGGGGCAGAAGCAAGTATGAGTATACACTCGCGCATGATTTTGGACATGGATTTAGGAAGTATAGATGTGCTATTTGCATATTTTCCAAGTTCATAAGAGAGCACTTCGCGGATTACGGTATGATAGTCTTTGGAATGGAGGAGGGAGGACCAGCGCCGTCTTTTTTTATCGAGCGTTTCTTGCAGTTGGACGTGGCCACTCGGAAGAGTTTCCAAAGAGAAAGATGCTGTGGTAGTGGCCGTGATGCCCTGATTATAGGTATTACTCCGTGTGCTTACCATACTAAATTTACCGTGCTATCCTCCTATTCAGATATATACAAGGACCTTATTATTGATTTCGGTTGTCGTTACGAATAGAACTGAGCAAAATGAAATATAGCGGATATGAAACAGCAATACAAGATGTAGCAAAAAAGCAAGAATAAATTGACAGCGACTTGCGATTCATGCTACCACATATTGGGAATTTTCAATTCATCCTTGACCGTCAATTCGGCCTTGTAGCTTTGCTCGAGTCATTGCAAAGCTCTGTCACAAACCAATTCATACCTTTACCATCCGTCCTAGCGAACTCTCTGTGTTTTGAAGATGAGAGCGGGACTCAGCACATGACCATGACCTTAGTAGCCTATGCGTAGTGTTTAAGCCCAATTGCTTCAAGGCCTCCAAGCAATTGCTGCTTCACGTGCCTAGAGTTACGCTTGCAGTGGAGAATGCCCCCCAGACCAAGTCTTGTTCGTGAAGGTTTGATACGCATATCTGCAAGTTCAGTCAATTTTCCAAAGTATATAGGCACATTTGGAATCTCTCTCAGGAGCTCATACGGATAATCACTATTTTCCGGCACGTGATTCCAGATAACTCCACCGCCCAAAGCAGAGGGAACGGGGTGACAAGATTCGTCGTTCGCAAGCCTTGTTACGCTCAGATAGCTACCAGCTTGAGCAAATAGTTCACTAGGTAGGCTTTGTAGTTATTACTACGCTCTTCCCTGCGCACGTTCATCTCACTCAGACCCAAACAAACGCCACCAAGTCCACAAGTCTGTGAGTATTTACTCTCCTCCGCATAGCGCCTCCTCTCACTAGCCTGCCGCAGCTACAACAACAGAATGTCCAACAACCCCAACTACTACTCCCCAGATATTGAGATCGCCGACCTCGGCGCGGAGCGCTTCGACCAAGATGTTGCCGCAATCGGTGACCGCGACCACGCCTTCTTCGCCACTGGCTCTGTCAACGTTGCCAAGGGTCGTGCACCAAAAGGACTAGAGTCCCAGGTCTTCGCTTGGAACCAGTTCGCTTTTGTCGATGAGGACAAGGATGTAGTGGCTGAGATGAAGGGCGATCTTCACGGCGGACAACTGCATCGCGCAAATCGCGCCGCTAGGGAGTCAGCAATGGACATCATCCGTGAGGAAGGTCCTATGGGAGGAGGATATGGAGGAGGTGGCATGGGCCCGATGGGAGGTGGAAGGGGTGAGCAAGGTTTTGGTGTTGCTGGCTTCGGAGGACTAGGAGGTAAAAGCAGGGGCAAGAAGAAGGATGGAGGGATAGGTGGTGGGTTTCAGGCACCGAAGCCGCTCCGTGCAGCGTGCAAGCCGCCTCACGATGCACGCCCGCTGGCTAAGGGCTTCGCGGAGGAGTTGAGTGCCGATATGTTCTGGAACACTCCGATTGCGCAAGAGTGATGTGAAGCTGGTAGCTGGGTCGACTTAGGTCTACCTGGGTGTATTAGTTTCCAATATGGGCTACTAGGTAACTTAGGTTGACAGGTGTCCGCGCTGAATCGTAGAGGGTTTGTTGCCGTCAATATCAGTTTCCTGGAACATGGGAAATAAACAGCATCTATGAAATAGTGAATTGATTGTGGTCACTCTGGGTAGCAATGTGAATCTGTAGTGTCTTATTGAAGGGGAATGATTAATTGTGCAACACGATTTGCAAATTCATAGCGCTTGGGAGGAAATCATTCTTCGTGGGTCATACGGAGAGATAGAAATTGTTGAATATTACCTAAGGAGATTGGGGTAATCGACTCTCAATATCTAGCATCAGCCCAACTATATGAACATATATAGAGATGAGGTAATGGATTTAGTAGTTTTTTTGTTCGAAGGAAAGCTGAGACGTGTATTAGCAAGCGAGAGATATCGAGCTCGCCTATGGAACCTAAAATAGCATGGATATATCCAAGTATAGTAAATCGCCAAGGTTCTATATAAGTTAAGAAGTGTCCTATTCCCTATGTATAAGAATGTTATGATTGCGAGCTAGAACGGCTGACGACTGTTTCATGTCCTAATCATTTCAGTATTTCCGTGAATAGAAACGAATACGGGCCTGAGCAAAGGTTGACCGTACAAGAATGTCTATTGGTACTCCTGATCCTTATTCTTCTTAAAACCCTGGTGAATGAAGCCGCAGAAGCTCTCCCAGAGGACATTATCCGAGCCTCGTAGCCAGTCGATTCTAAGTACCTTCGTCGGATGTTCGAAAACAGAGATCCTGAAAGCCAGAGCCACTAACTTCGTATCATCTTCATCATGAATTGCCAGATTTTTTGAACTCTTGCCCGCTACGGCTTCCTTTGCCTTCTGTTGACGCCGATATTTTCGGTTCCAGACATTTTGCGGGGCTAGTCCAAGGCCAGATGATGTTGCCGGGTCCCACACCCAAGAGAGGTCGAGAGAAGAGAGCTGTTTATTGATACGCTCAAAAACATTAGCCATAACAAGCTGCTCATTCAGTTGAATCTTATACTGAGTGGGGAATGGTAGAAACTCGTGGGCGATGGTTTCAATTCGAGCAATATCGTTCTTCGGTCGAAGATCCCCAAAGCTCCAAGCGACGATCCACCGCTTCGTAACACCCCCAGGTTCCAAACAGCCCACGGCCCAATTGCTGACGCCGTGTTTCTTTAGCAAGTTAATGATTGCTTTTGCGCTGTTCATCTTTCCTAGCATGCTGCTATACCAAGTCACTTTGTCTCTCAAGGCTAGACTTTCGTGAACGAGTCTCGTGACGAAACCCAAGTCACCGCCAGCACAGATCATCTCGCCTTCTGAGCCTGTACATACAGCGTTAGGTTTAGAGCTCTTGCCTTCCCCTTTGAGGCTGTTGTGCATGTCCTTTTCGTTCTCGAAGAAAGGTGGGTTACAAATGGTGAAGTCCAATTTCTCGACGCCAAGATATTTTATGGGTATCAAGTCATTAGTGTCTATAGTCTGGAGCATCTTCGTACGCGTGAGCATGTTGTTGAGAGCAAGATTGTGTGCGGCGGAATCAAAACTCTTCTTATCTACATCAGTTGCGCACATAGTCCAATTCGACCGCATCCTCAGGAGAAGTAGAGTGTAAATGGCTGATGCGCCAGTCCCAATATCCAGGCCGACAACTTCACGATTCGGATCATATCCGTCAGTGTAGTCCGGGTTAGTGGAGTCAATCAGACCCTGTATCCAGGCAACATAGTTGAACCGGTTTGGAACGGGAGGACAAAGTCGATCGTCTGGTAAGTCGATCTCGATGCCGAAATCCGCGTTGAGATGAGCTTTGGTTATGGTTTTGATGGTTCGACTATCCTGGAAATCCAGGTGACCACTGGTATTTTGCCATATTTTCCTGAACTCGAGGTCTTTCCTGGCCAGGTTCTTGAAGTTAATCTTGTCGTACGGTGAGAGTTGTGCTAGGTCCGGCTGATATGCCATCCCATCGGCAGCAAAGTTTTCTTCAGGCATTGACTCTTGAGGAATATCCTTCGGCGGCTCGTCTATCGTGTTTGCCTGGGCGTCTTCCTCAACAATTAAATCCATAATTTGACTCGCATCACCACGACCTAAGAGAATAATGGATGTTCACGAATGGGAATCGGGTGTAGGACCCAATAAGGTCCTACGACTTGCAGTTCAAGAACGCCTATCTGATGTGGATGGTGGCGAGTTAGCGCAACGGCGGCGGGAAAGGCTACAGGAGGAGCTTGGGCCATCTCGCTGCGCTGATTGGTCGAAATGATCTCATCACAATCCATGGATAACTTCTAGGGTTGTTTACTTACGCACTACCAAAGATCACCAGTAACGAAAATACGCTATACATATATTCTACAGTCTGAAATAATGCCATCAAATGTGCCTTGCTTGAAAGATCATATGCAAACTGGATCCGAACGCGCTGGCAGCTATGCGGCAAATTATCATAAGGCCAAATGAGCAACTCCAATACAATCAGATCAAGAAGGGTCCATCATATGCCCCTAGTGGTTCACCAAGACGGACTTCTTCGAGGCTCGGCACCGTTCCAGGTTGATAGAATCCTAGAAGCGCCTCCATATCCTCTTCTGTCATGTCACGTAGGTCATCGAGGCTCCATTGTTCACAGACTTTTGACATCCTGCAACATATCAGCACATAGAAGGCCGGAATGAGAGAAACCTGCATACCACTGCATCCTCTTGGGGCCTTCCTCCGGCGCAGGAGCAATTTTCCTCAGCTTCCGCCTCAGAATGCCTACTCTCTGGATGGCCGCCCCTATATTACTCGGCAGGCTGCTTGCAATCTGTCGCCGCACAATGTTCGCCAGCTTTGGCCCATTGCCGTTGGTGCTCACCATTATTTGTAGTGGCCCGTCGCGATGCACGCTTCCAAAGTAAAAGTCACACTCGGGTGGAACATCGGCGATGTTCGCAGGGATCCGCTTTTCCTGACAGAGCTTGTAGATTTGCGTGGATGCCTCTGGATCATCCACAGCAGCCAGCACCATGTCCACGCCGTCGAGGTCCTGAGGTTCAAATTTGCGGTTGATGTGCTCGACCTGGCGCTGCTCTATGCGATAGACGACTTCATCGTTCAGACCGGAGCGCGGCGACACGACGGTGACTTTGGCATCGGCATTGAGAACGTTAACGATGCGGCCGGCGGCCACCTACTCTTTGGTCAACTGTCAAGGCTACTTGCCGCAATGGGCTCAATTGAACCCAACCAAGGAAGAGACCCAGGGTTACTCACCTCGCCGCCTCCGATGACCAGCACCCTCTTGTTCCGGACCTGCCAGGCAAGGATCAGCGAGCCGCCGCCCTGGATCTCTGGATACGATCCTTTCATCCTAAAGACCTTGGGTGGATGGGAGAGAGAAGACGCATGATGCGCGGAGATGGTTGCAAGGCCGCAAAGCGCCAAGACATTGCGCGCCACAGTCACAAGCCAGTGCCCAGCATCTCAGCTATGCGCCGCCCATCACTCGCCGTCGCCGCTGCGCAGTCTTGCGAGCGCGCTCTGGAGTCTAGATGGGAGGTGCCGCCGGGTAGTCTTTGCGGGGGGGTGGGGGGCGATACGAAGCGCATCCCGCCGGTTTGAGACACGATGCACTGCCCAGCGGAGGGTTCACTACGCCACGAGGGCGGCCCAGATTAGCGTCCCTGGTCCGGCAATTTACGCAGGCACCGTGGCACCTCATCCCCCTCCCCCTCTCCAATGAACACCACCGCCGCCCCTCGACAATAGGTCTGTTATCATGACCTCGGCCAGGTCCCTGGGCCGGGGACGCGTCTTGGGCAGCGCGAAGAACTTATCGCCCGCTGTCTCCCCACAGCCCCGTGTCCAGCACCACCGCAATGCCAGCTTGCTGTCGCCTTCGGAGAGCTCCATTTCGCTGAGTTCGCAGGCCTCGAATAGCCCTGCAAGCACCGCCGAGGCCAGGGAAGACATCAGTAGCAAGGTGCTGTCCTCGTCACAGAATGCAGCCGCCGCAGGTGCTTCTACTAGGCTAGTGTGCCCGATATGCAATGAGGGAATGGTATGAACTCCGCCGCAGCTCCTTCACGGTCGGAACAGGCACTGACAGCGACAGGTCACCTTGCTGCAACTGAATAGGTGCATCCCCCGACCGCAGCCAACGACCGATATATGCTAATATGCTATAGACACCTCGACGACAACCACCAGAACCTCGTCGAAGAGGAGCAAGACGAGGTCAAGACGTGGTTCAGGACGCAGATGACCAAAGCCAAAAAGTTCCAACCCCTCGCAGTCCTCAATCAGAAGCTCAAAGGCCTTGACGTATTCGAGTCCAACGATGCTGCACCCACGCCGCCGGTACTGTCCAATCCTACCAGCGGCGTTCCTTCACCAGAACCGCCCCTAGTCCGCCGAGACCCCGACGAAGAAGTCACACGTGCGCATTGGCAGCGAGTCGGCTACCGAGATGTATGTTCTGATCCCACATGTGGACGACCAATTGTTTCAACATCGCAACTTGCACTTGGAAATAATAGCACTGCTGTGAACTGTAGAAGCTGTGGGAAATTGTTTTGTGAGGAGCATACAATGTACCAGATGAAGTTGTCGCGGCAGGCGAAGCATGACCCTGTAAGAGGGTTTTGGTGCAGGGTATGCGAGACATGCTACAAATCGAGAGAAGGATACAATGACCATAACGGTTTCGAGCGCAGTCACTTCGATGAGTTTGCGAGAATCAGAAGGAAAAAGGTAGACAAAGCGTATATGGAAGTTAGCAGGTTAGAGAAGCGGTTGTCGAAGCTTACTGCACTCCTAGCTAACCCTCCCCCGGCGGAAGAGAACGCTGGATCCGGGGCCTTTTGGCCTTTATCTGGGGCAAAATCCCAGCGGAAAGTGCTGGAGCAATCTATCATCGACTGGGAGGAAGATGCAAAAGTAGTGCAGTGCCCATTCTGTCAGCAGGACTTTTCCAATTATACCTTCCGAAGACACCATTGTCGAATGTGCGGCAGGGTAGTATGCGGCGATCCACGCACTGGCTGCTCCTCCGAAGTTGGCTTGAACGTCAATACAGGTGAGCTTCTTGTGTAATCCCGTCCCGACTAGAGCTTATATCTATAGGCATCGGCAGGTCAGAAAAGGGCGTCAGTCAGATCAGTGTCGACGTTCGCATGTGCAAGGAATGTCATCATACACTATTCAGCAAGGCCGACTTCGACCGCGAGCTTGCCCAGAAACCGGCAGACCAACGTGCGTATGAGAACCTAACGCAATTTGAAAGGGGCATTCGGCAACTATTGCCTCGGTTTCAGAAGTTGCTATTAGCCTTGCAGGATCCGGAAAGGCCACCTACCCACCAACAGTTAGGGGATGCTACAAAAGTGCGGAAACGGTTAATGGATGCTTTCAATCAATTCGACGTCGCCGCGAAGAGAATCCGCGATTTGCCCACCGAATCACCAACCCAAAAACGATTACAACAAGCCGTCTATAACCAAGCGTATAACTTTTTGAGTTTACATATGCTCCCACTTCGGTCGCTGCCAAAGGTATTGAAGCACGCTGCTCCTCATGGCTCCAAAGTCAGTGGCCGCCCCAATGGAGGCGGTGCTCTCGCGGCCATTAAGTACAATGATATTGAGGCAGGGAGCATAGTCAGCAGTAGTAGCGCTGTGTCCGCAATGGAAGCAGAAGAGAAGGAGCTTCGCGAAAGGCTGATAGTTTTAGAAGAACAAAAGTTCATGGTGTCGGAGATGGTCGCCGATGCGACGAAACATCGAAGGTTTGACGAGGTGTCAAGCCTAGCCCAGAATTTGGAAGATCTGAACAAGGAGATTGACCAGATCAACGGGCAGTTAGGGCAGTTGGATTTTGCTGGCGCGTATCAGAGAGATGTGGTTAGTCCACCGCCGGGGTGAGCCTGGGCGCCTTGGGTATGTTGCCATTACCCCAATTAGCTAGTGAACAGTGGTTGTCCGCGTGCGCTCGGAAGCACACATGCTGTGCTGATACCCAAGTCCCAGCTTCCGCTCTATACGAACAGCGAGCGGCTTACCGCTCGGTGCTCACCATGTTGCTCCGAGGGTTGCTCCGAGGGATGGCGAGCGATGACTCGAGGAGCCGGGTGGGGCATGCAAAGGAGGGAGGTTGCTGAGACTGGATCACCAAATACACGAGCATCGCGACGAGCATATGTAAGATACACAGCTTGAAGCTCAAGCAATCGGGGGTGGGCAAGACGTCAGTTCGCACCTTTTGTAAGCAAAGCCAGAATTCCAAGATTTGTTCTCGCTTGTACAAAGCTTGAGCATTAGCCGACCCGCCACAATGCTTGTCTCGCCCGATCATCGGTGACAGGCCTCGAAATGCAGAAACAGAACGGTGCACAGCGAGGTTTGGTTGCCCTTTGTTGCCCTGGATCGCTGATAGACTGCGAATGTTTGCGCATGCAGTACCAAGTGGCGGCCTAGTTACAGCGCCATCCTCGGATACTTTTGCACGCCAGGGCCCCAAGGGAAGGCTGACGATATAATCATCAGCGGTTTCGAAAGCCAATTGTCGATGACATAATTCGCCGCAATGGGCGGGTGCCGGCCGGCGCTCGGAGTTTAGGGCGTAGGAGCGGCTTCCGAATGGCTTCATTATTCTTACAAAGGAGTGATCGATGCCACCTGGAGCAATAATCAGGCACGACCCCTGCACCGAAACCTGCCCGATGTCTGTTTAGTTACTCAAGTAGGCATGGACTACGCCCCAAGGCCGCGCCTAGCCAGTTTGTGAGGCTATAGACTGAGGGAATTGGTGGGCGGGCTTCAATACATTGGGCAACTGCGGAAATCCCGGATCGAGCTTTTGTTCTCAGAGTTGCTGATAAAATGGACCTTGCCCGCCATTTCCACGCGGCTCAAGGCCCGCCGGCCAAGTATCTCATCCTGTTCCTATTTATCAAGCGCCTCGTATTCCCTTACATCGCGTTTTCCAAATTCGGGTCCCAATTCTCTCACGTAAGAACGCAAAAGCTGTGCAAGGCGCGCCAGCAGACAGTGCGGGCCTGGAAGCGCCCTTGAAGAGCATAACACACCCGTGCAAGACACCTTGTAGGTTCAGATAAACACCATCTCTCCCGATATTAGACCAGGTCAATTGATTCACGCCTAACCAGCTCCCAGAACCCGTACCATTTACAATGGCTTCCCTCCCCATACTACCGATTCTCCTATTACTACCCCTCCCACTCATCCTTCCCACAAAAAAGAAATCAATACCAGCATTTTATGAGTCGCTTCGCGAGATGCCGCGGCTACCACCGTCGCCGACGCTTTTCGACCGCGTGCGCTACATAGTTCACAAAGCTTACTTTCGATACCTCGTAACTGCAGGAGGCTACGTTCTTGAGCCTGTGGAACGCATTTGCGTCGACCTGTTTGTAATGGTGCTTGTCTGCGCTACCGTATACTGCGCGGTCCTGTTCTCGCCAATGGTCGTGAAACTCCTTGACTGGATTGGGACCGGCAGTTTGGTGGGGCTAAAGAATTCAGCGATAGACAGAGGCCATGAAGAAGCACTGCGGAAATTGTCCGGCAATATGAGTCTCAGTGTAAGGACGGTGGTTGGCACAGCAAGTGCTGTCAGGGCAAACGGAACTAAAATACTCGGAGCATGAGCGCGCCGTGTCGCGCATTGTTAGCAGAAACTGTCTACGCTAGCGGTCGCTCACAGTCACTAGGGGTTTTCGCGTTACGTCCTACAGTCTGCGTTAGACGCGTCTCCATTCTTCTGGTCGCGACAGAATGCCGGGAATTGAAAATCAACGCATCGGCATAACAGAGGTTTAAGGAAGATATGGAAAAAAGCTGTAGAGAAGTTGATGATGCCCAGCATTCATTATATAGTATAAGCCCCGAGTTGGATACGCTGGAGTTAATTGGGGCTGCTAACGAATTTTTCATGTAGTCACGATTAATGTCTATTCTCCAGCACCACTAGGCCCAAGAACGTCTCTCCTTTCTTTTCCTCTATTGATCACTTTTTGGCTCTGCTCAAGAAAATCTGATTACAACAAGACGTCGTTTGCGAGAAATCTCCGACTCGCTAGGATGTGCCCGGCTCGAAGCGAAGCTTGCGCGCGTCGACTCGAGCTAGCCAGCACTGCATCTCCCACACCCTGTTTCTAATCTCGAGGTCAACGACCCGCTCACGCGATATATTTCAACCGACTGATCTCCAGACTTGTCGAGACTCCGAAAACATTGCGAGAGCGAGACGGCCGTAGAAAATACCCACTCAAAGTTTGTGATTTCTTCAAATACAGTATCCACATCCACGAACGCCGCGACATTATGACAGAGATAGCCAAATTCAATGAGAGAGCCTTCATATTAGGCCGAAGAAAATATTTTAAAATATAAAAATTCCCAATAGAACTTCCACTACCAGTAAGTGTTGAAATTGCATCTACCTGCCACTGTCTGGATCGGCTGGGCTGCCGACAACCTTCTCAGGCTGGGTCCACCCGGGCAATTTGAAGGACATGCTTCCTGGGACAGGAGATTCTGGCTTCCCGGCAGGAGTGAGCCTCTACCCATCTTGTCCGCTACGAGCATAGAACGTATGATCCCGATCACCTGACGCAAACGCCCATGGTCCCGGCATTTTCAACCCGACTTTCACTACTACATCGGATTCTCGCTATAGTGGCAGGGCTTCGGATGACTTGAAAACTTTTCGGCTCTCTTCTCTTCCCAGAACGTGGTTGCGGTGGTTACAAGGGGAGAAGCCACCAACGCCATTTCCATGTGCGCCTGAAAACTTTTCAGTATCACGACACGTTTTCAATTCGGCCCTCACACGCCACTTGTTCACTTCCATTTGCGCAATACACCATTCACGGCGTGAACGGCTGAACAATGCGCACGCGCTAGGGATCACGGCTCCGTCGTTCTTCATATTCTTCACTTCTATTTCCGGCCTACCAAACCCCCACATTTCCAGGCAGAGTTTACCGATATTATTGCAGCCTTCTAGGTTGCGACCATTCCGAACACCCCCCGGCCTCCAAGTTCATGTATCAGACAGTATTAGGGCCCAGCTGCAGCTAACCCAGCCAACATTCAATGGGGAATCCTGGATAGGATGAGGTCATATCTCACGATTCAATCTCCAGGTCTCGGCATAGCTAAGCGCTGGCGCTCAATTATTCCGCGATCCTTCTAGAAGCCGATCGTTTCCGATACTGCATGGCGTTCGTGGGGAACCCTGCCCGCAGGATTAATCCTCCATGGCCCGCCCAGTGGCGGCTCTCACGGACCTTTCAATTGGAAACTAGCCAAGGGCTATTAAATAAGCCACCGGAAGAATATTGCGATGTATAGAGCCTTATATGCTGCTGGAAGGCTACCTACAACCTTATAGGAAGG
Organism: Lojkania enalia; assembly: GCA_010094045.1. Lineage (NCBI taxonomy): Eukaryota > Fungi > Ascomycota > Dothideomycetes > Pleosporales > Lojkania > Lojkania enalia. The sequence goes on from ML986660.1 coordinate 59,915, forward strand.
TCGGTTGGACGCTCGTGATAGCCAAGTGCCAGGCACAATTTATTGCAGGCCAATCAAGCGAGAGGCAGGAGGGGCCGCGTCCGGGGTGCCTCTGGCCCTATAAGTGGAGTGTGGGTGCCGGGTATTTGCCTCTCTATGTTAGATTGAGCGACCTGCAAATATTTTTACCATCATTTGGGATGCCTGGTACTGCCGTGATTCCAGATGGGAGACCACACCTGGGCGTAATTAACATGTCCTGATGAAGACGCGGCGTGGTGGGCTGGTGAGACGGAGATGTGGCAAGAAGAGAAGGAAGTGGACGGCTGGACATGGAGTCGAGGTTAGGGTTGGGGTTGGGGTTGGTGGGAGGAATGAACAGGAAGACACGACCATTGGCGACCACCCATCCCGCAGCATCAGGTGCCCAGGTATAAAGGAAGGGGAGTCGCCACTGCCTTCTTGCCCGCATCCAACAGTCACAGCTCACTCGACCCCCTCTTTTAACCTCTTCGACTCCTTCGCCTCTTTCGCCAGTGACACAACACTCATCCACCGACGTACCTACTACCTATCCATACATACAAACGACAATAACAGCAATAACAACAACAACGTACCTAATCGATCTACGACTCCAGCAGCAACATGCGCTTCCTACTCTCCCTTGCTGCTATCGCTGCGGCCGTGGCCGCCTCCCCGCTCGCCTCACAGGCCCAGCTCCTCAAGGAGATCAACATGAAAACCGTGCAGTCTGAAGGCTGCCAGCTAACTGCTCCGCCCAACAACTGCGCCAACGCCGAGATGAAGGACATCATCTTCGAGCTCCCCAAAGAGGCCGGCACCGAGCAGACAGACCTGATCTTCAACGCCATTACCGCTTCTGGTGGTCAAATCCTCCATGACTGGAAGACGCTTGGGTAAGCAGCCCCTTCAGCCCATCTTGCACCTATTTCTATGTCCTATGGCTAGTTTTGATGTCACCACAACAACGAAGTCCCTCCCTCAATGCATAGAGGATATATTGTAGAAAGAAAAACCAGAAACTGACAGCGCAAAGAATGTTTTCGGCCTTTGTCCCCAACCAAGTCCTCAGCCTCATTCAGGCCCACGGCAACACCATCGGCCTGAAGACCTGGGAGAACGCCTGCACAGAGATCCCGTGGTGCGGAGAAGCGCCTTGCTAGATTTACGTTCTGGCTCAATTGGCCGCCATGGTGAATGGAGGGCTCAGTTTACCAAGCGGCAAACAATGAGGCTGTTGCAGGCGTTCGGTGCAATGGTGAAGGCTTCTAGATGTATGATTAGTACTGCATGCAGCGGATACGGCTATGGCAGTGGGGGGTTTGTTGACCTCAAAATTTTCTCTCTTTTTTTTTTTTTTTTTTTTTTTTTTTTTTTTTCCAAAATAGGGATCAAACCAGCCTCTCATAGGTTCCACAAAACAGCTTCGAATCATGTCGTCAAGGGGCTTCTTAGCCAACGAGGGGATCGTGCTTCTAGATACCATTACAGCTGTCCCATGTATAAGTCACGACAAATACCTTACAAATTCTATTTGGGTATCGGACTCATGTGTAGTTTCTAGGCATTGTAAGATGTTGTGGCGTTGATCCTTTCAATCCCTATAGCTTTTTCTCCGTCCGTAGGTGGCTAGAATCCACGCTAGCGCATTGTAGTGTTAGAATGCGCCTTTGTCTCGTGCTAGGACTTGTTAAATCCGGATATGCCAAGCGAGTGAGAACTTCAATTATAAAGCTTTCCCCCTTCTCGTGCAACGACTTGTGGTTTGTGCGACTGTGAGACGTGGGGATTGTGGCATCGCTGTGATACTGCGGGGAATTATAGGATATATCTGGAAATGTCTCCCAGATTTGGGAAATCCAATGCATCGTCCCACGTAACCAATGATCAGCACAGTGCCAAAATCTGGGGAGGAAGCAAGGGTCAAATATCTTGCACTATTAGCGGCCTAGACATTATAATTCGAGAGAAAGTAAGACTGAGATTGGTGTTGAATGACTTCACAACATTCCACGCCAACATTCCTCTCTCTGGGCCGTCATCAACCCTTGAAATATAACAGCTCATCAACGCCTTATCCCCATGTATCCCCATCAAATGCACCATTCATCTACCATGCCTCGACCACCTCCCCACCCCCTACTCCTCGCAACTACCCTCATCGCCCTTTCCAACATCGCCAAAGCCGCAGTATGTGGCGACCGGGGCTCACACGACTTCAGCAAGCAGAGCTTCTACATGGGTAACTTCTTCTTCGGCGCGCCTAGTACGTTCTCGCTGTGTGCCGACTTCTGCAAAAAAGATGCGCCGCGGTGTAAGAGTTTCCGGTACAGCTACTACTCGGATGCGAATAGTCAATACTGCGAGTACTTCGAGAACTACATGTACGTGCGAACGGAAGTAAACTCTTTACGTAGCGGATTCTGCGGAAGAAAAAAAAAAAAAAATAAATAAATAAATAAAGGAGAAATTGAGAAAATGAAACCAAACGAAAAGGACTAGAATGGAAAGCCAGACGCGGAAACGCGAGCAAGTTGCAACGGTAATGCAGATTCCACGGCTGACGACGACTAGCAACGAGCCCTCCACCTGGTTCACCCCCCAATCCGACGAACCATACTACTACTTCGACATGGACTGCATCGGGTTCCCCGAATACAACACCCCCTCTGCCAATGCCGCCAGCACCACGACGACGTCGACGGCCATCTCCCGCATCACTGTGACCACAACCTACACGCAGAACAACGTGACGCCATCCACCGTCACGAGAACCGAGACCGTGACGTCGGTCCAACAAGTGCAGGTGAGGGCCCGGAACATTGCGAGTCTTAGCCGAGAAAATGGCTTTCTAACCAATGCGCGAGAATAGCATCCTGCGAGAACGGCGACGGTGACGGTGAATAGGATTGTTACGTCGACGGCGAGGGTTACGATGATGAGATTGTCGACCAGGACTATAACGAGACCGGTCACTAGGACGAAGATGGTGACGATGACGGTGATGAGGACGGCGACGAAGGGACGTTAATGGAATGGTTGGGTGGGACGGACGGTCGAATGACGGCTCTCTCGACCTCGTTGAGTTTACGATTGCATTTCTTTTTCAACATATATTACTCTTTAGTTAAATTTGGATTCTCAGGCCAAAAGAACGAAAAATTACAGTCTATGTACCGCTATGCTACACATGCAACTAGCAAAATGCACACCAAGTCCCAATTCTTCGAACTATGCAAAAATATATTCAAGCCTTCACTCCTCTAAATTTCGCCTCCTCCTCTTCATTCCTTTTCCTCTGAGCCTCCCTTTCCTCCTCCAACCTCCTCTCCTCCTCTCTCTTCAACTGATCTGGCCGCCTAATCGCGATATCCTTTGGCTTATAATCGCTAAATGCCCACTTTAGGCCCTTTTCAATGATCCAGCATCCAGCATAGTCCGCAATCATGATGCTAGTAAGCATGACCTTGAAATCGTATGTGAAAGGTACAAGCCGAAGCTTTTCGTTGATCTCGGGGATGAATTCTGTAGCGCAGGAGAACGCGACGCCAGACACGAGGACAAGACCCCAGTACATGCCGCGGTTCTCGCGGATAGATTCACGGAAGGGGCGACCTTGGTAGTTAATTGCGAAAGTAGAGATTTGCTGGATGAGCTGGAGGAGATAAATGGCGGAATTTAGAAGCGAAGGTTCAAAGTCCTTTTCAAGGTCAATGTTCTCTTCTTTCTTCTCATGGCGTTGCACGTATTGCGAGACATAGATGAGAGTGACGATGTGGATGGCGAACTGGCCAAGGACAGAGCCGATGATATAGAAATTGAAAATGTTGTGCTGAGGACGCTCCTTGGACAGCTGCTCAACAGGCTGCATCATGGTTAGCACGCGAGTCTCAGCGACGCGGGAAAATATACATACCTTAGCACGTGAGATGGACAAGAAGCAGACGCTCATCATCATACCGGAAATTGTGACTTGGCCGTCACCAAACTTAATACCATCTAGATAAAGCACACTCAAACTGTAGGCAGAGATTAGACAATTGAGAGCGAGAATTTTGTACATCTGAATAGTAGCCACCAATGTGCAACGGCCTTGTCGGATGATGTTCGGGATTGCTACTACGTTCGCCAACTTGGAGGTGAAAGGAGCGGCAACTGAGGCGTCACCCAACTTGATAGTTGGGGGTTCGTTATCAAGCTCAGAGAGTTCTGATTCCATCATCTTCTGCGTAAACGTATCGGCCAAATTTGCGGCCGCTTGTTGTGCGTTTTTAGGCTGCGTCTTGGCAACTGATCCATTGGAAGAGGAAGTGGTGCCGTTCGGCACTGGAGGAGCAGTGCCCTTTCTCTTTGCTTCGCGCTCCATTGCTTTTTCGTAATGAGGGTTGCTAGGGCCAGGTGGATACAAGTGGGCAATCATGATTGGAACCGGAGGCGCTGGTTGATTGAATCTCTGCATCAACTGGCATTGTTTTTCGTATACCTCTTTCATCTTTGTGTTTCGGAAGTGCTCGGCTATCTTATCGAGATCTTCTCTGGTGCCATTAAGGAGAGCAACACCAATATGAGCTTGCTTCAGAGCGCCAACGTCGTTAGTGCCGTCTCCACACATGAGCGTAGTGTATCCACAGTCCTTGAGGCCGAGAAGAATATCTTCCTTTTGCTTCGGTGACACGCGGGCGTAAACCCAAGTATATCGGAGTAATTGTTTCCAGCCTTGCTGATCTTTGAACTTAGCAAGAGCATATCCAGTGACACAGATATCCTTCGTCTTCAGAATTTCGGAATCCAAGGCCTTCGTTGGGTCGACCGGGATGTTGACCTTGTCATCAACGCTGCGCCAAACAAGCTTCTCACCAGAGTCGTCATGTTCTGGGGCGTCAAGAATAAGACAATCTCTATCAACGATATCAACCTGCCTTGCAACATGTACAGCAGTCAATGGGTTATCTCCGGTAATCATAACAACGCGATGGCTAGACTCGTTCAACATGCGGACAGCCTGGACAGCGTCATCCTTAAGTGGGCACTGAAGAACCAGGAAACCGGCAAAGTGCAAGTCGCACTCTACCGCCTCCCGCTTTAGGTCATTGATGCGATGCATGCCAAGCTCGGAGTCTCTAGCAAGGAACTTATAGGCAAGGGCAAGCACACGGCCACCATTTCGGGTGAAGTGCTTGAAGGTTTCTTCGTAGTGGGGCGGGACGTCCACAAGCATCTTTCGGATGGTCTCAGGGGCACCCTTGACACCAACAAAGGTGTGCTTAGCTTTGTGCTTTGACTTGTGATCGTTGATCAACACGGTAGCAACGGAGCTCTGACGCTTTAGTGCTGATGAGAATTGGAATCGGCGTTTGATCTGGACGAGCTCTGCTGCTGATTTAGATGCGCCGTGCTTCTTTGTGAGGGTATCATGAGCGCCAAGGGACCAGCCAAGGGATTGGAGTGTGGCCTTTTCCATAGGCTCTCCAACGATATCTCCTTCATCAAGCTTAACCAAAGCGTGAGCAGTAGCAAGAACCAATGTGGTCTCGGTCCCAACATCGGATACGGGACTAAGGCGGGGATCTGCTCCGTCAGGGCCAATCTTTACTTTAGGATTGCCGAGATTTAGTCCAGCAATTCCGTCCACGACAAGATCCTCGCCAGTCAGAGTACCCGTCTTGTCGAAGCAGGCGACATCGACCCGTCCAGCGAATGGAATGCGGAACGGCTCCGTGCAGAAAATAGCATATTTACTAAGTGCAGCAAGGCTGGTGTTTACAGCCAAGCTGAGTTCCATCGGGAGTTCCGGGGGCACAACGCTGGTGATGATCAAGACGCAATCAAGCATGAGCTTAGACCGCTTCCGGTCTTGCGCAACACCCTCCGTCCAGACATACCAAGAAGCAGCAATAGCGAAAACACAGAGGAAGAGAATGAATAACAACGCCTCGACGTTGTTCGCAGAAACTCGCTCGGTCGAGTAGATCATAGTTCGTACTAGACTACCTTGGCTGGTCTCAAACCCAGTCTTGACAACAACCGCGACTGCGCCCTTGTCAGGAGGCGGAGGGACACCGGATGACAGCTTCGAAATGGCACCAATATCATCTTCGCTGGACGTGCCATGGGAGACCTGTAGGACCTTGGTTCCGCCGAAAAGGAACGCGTTCTTGTCCAGACCTTCGGGCTCGATCTGTGCGTCTCTCGGCCGCAATTGGATTGACTCCTTGAGGACAGGCGTACTCTCGCCCGAGAGCATTGCTTCGTTGACAATGGCGGAGCCCTCGATCAAGAGCATATCACACGCAACACCCGAGTCTTCCTTTGTGCGGCCGACGCTGACAACATCACCGGGCAGTAGTTTGTCACTCTGTATCTCCTGCCACTTCTTCTGCCGATACGCTAGCAGATCGTAGGGTTTGATGCTCATGCCACGGAATTCGTTCAGGGTCCGCTGCCTCTGCCACACGACAGTACTCTCGAAAGCAACCAACATGAACAACGTGAAAAGCGAGTAGTACCAGTAGTCGTCCAGCATCCACAGCCCGACGCAAAAGACCTGAAACACGAAGAAGGGCGCAACGGCGTGTTCCTTGAACAGCTCCGTGAAAGTTGGCACGGGGATGTCGAAGCTATTATCGCCATAGTGCCGCTGCAGTCGCTCGATTTCGGTGGGACTCGTCAGCCCCGTTGTCTGCTGGAACACGGAGAGCTGGGGCTTAGGATCGGCGTCGAGGGCGTAGGAAAGCGGGGCAAACGAGCGCCGCTCGGCATCGTAGAGGAAGCGGCGCTTCTGGAAGAGGAACGAGATGCTCTGCTGCCCGCCGATGTTGTCACGCTTCAGGCGGCAGATCTCGGCGGACCCTGCGTTTGCGACAGGAATGACCTTGATGAGCTGGGCGGTGCGCACATCACGGGCCTTTGTCGCGGTGAAGAGCGTCTTAAGGTTGACGTTCCAGAAAGTGGACAGCCAGACAAGCGATTGTATCGTGACGATGCTGCCGACCCAGAGGAAGGTCCATTCCGACGACTGGATATGCTGATCGTACCGCGCAGGCGATAGGTAGATGGAGAGGAAAGCGGGCCACACGATTAGGAACGGCCACACGTAGGCATGCAACTGGAGGGGGAGCGGGTTGTGGAGGCTTGCAGATTGAATCTGCGAGTTGTCGACGAGCGGCATGGTGGGCGTGCTGTGTCGAGTCGTCGCCGAGGGCCTGCACGTCAGAGGAGACAGAAATATCCATGCCCGTGTTCGCCGCAGGACTCGGTCCATAGTTTCTCCGATCAGGCACTGCCTTCTCCTTCTGGCCTAGTGCATCCCATTCACTGTCTTGGCCCCATGTTCGCATGAGCAACGGTGAGTTCACCTGCTTTGGCATTAGATTTCACTCGTTCAAGTATTCTCATGCTGCCAACTAACTATCACAGCGGAAAGTGAACATATGCAAGCCTTACTTGCTTTGTTGTTGCATGAAATTTCATTAGCTTTGCCCACTATTTATACCGCCTATTTACCATCTTCGCTCGATACTAACAGAAGCAATGGTGATTGCAAACGCTGAACCATAACAATTTTTACTATTCACTAATTTTACCAAGCACCTCTATGCCTCTCTAAATGCTTGTTTTAGCCGGACACTGCCAAATTGTGCACGAAACAGTGGATCAATTGTTATTTCTGTCTCAGGCATACCACCCATCCACCTTCCATCTACACATGTCAAATTTGATGCACTGCTGTATTGGCGGTCCCACGGGCCCCAGTAACCGAGGATCTATGGTCTCTCCCTGGCCGACTTGCAAATTGGTCGACAGAGCATGCGGCAGCAGCGCATCTACTTCCTGTGTAGCATTGAGATGCAAGTGCACTTCCTCCCAAACCTCGTTCAAATTATTTCTGAAGAAAATATCCGTCCAAGCCACTCTCTGCAGCAACGCCTCTAGCTCAAGTTCATCACAAATACCCAGTTCTTTAACCACCTCCGAAAGCCGCCTTATCCACCAGCTTCGTTCTCCCCAGGCAGACGCTACCGAGCTCGCGACGACCAGGACCCATACCAGCATATTGAAATTTCTTTCCCGCTTCCAGACCTCCACCATTTTTGAATTTGGTCTATCTAGCGCAAGGCGTAATCTATTGAGCAAGATGCTGAATATTCTTGCTTTAGGAGGTATTTCCCGCAGAGCGGCATATAAGAATATTTGGGTTGAAGCTAATAGGGCTTCAACTACGCTAGCTGCGTCTGCCATTCTCGCCTGTTCTTCATTATCTTCATCCTTCTCATCCTTCAGCTCCAGATCGAAGTCGAGGAAATATCGAGAGTAGTCGGAGACTGAGAGAATTATGTACTCCGTCTCGTAAAGGAGGTTGCTAACTGTAAGCCGGTTTACTTTTAGAATCCAGTGGGACGAAGTAGCTATAGCGAGACGATGGAGGCGGTAGAAGATGTTAAAGCAGTCAATCGCAGAAAGAGACAACTGGAGAAGACATGTCGGAGATGTGAAGGCGGCCTCCTCTAGCAAGATATCTGGAAGAGGAGGCGTATCTGGGTCTAATCGTATTTGAGGGAAACTGGGTGGCGTGTGAAAGGCCGCTGCTGTGTGGAAGTCTACCCTAAGAAGCTTCAGACACCTGGTCGGAAATGCGGTGAAAGGACGCATACCATAGCATACCCCGGATCAGGCCATCGTTGTGTCCAAAAGCAAAAAGTCCGCCCCTAGCATTCACCATCCGCTTGAGTGCTGATATGTGTAATTGTGCTGCGTCGTACGCACCAACAAGATTCTGATATCAAGTTAGGACATACGCCCCAGAATTGGAGTCGGACATGGCTGACCTCGAAACTCGCTAGTGTTAGGACAGTTCCAATGAGCTCATCGGACACTTTCCCAGCCGCAATGCTTATTTTAGAATTGATTTCCTTAATTGCAGCATTCTTGTGCCTTAGTTTATCGAATCGTAAGTCACTCAATCCTCGAACTAGCATGCCATAAAGAGCCCACGTTGCTAGTGTCGCATGTAGTAACCCCGCATCTTGCGATATGAAATTCCACCATGTATTTCGTGCGTTTATAGCTATTGAATTTGCACGAGAGCCACTTTTATCTGAGCCGATCTGCCATTAGTTGTGAACACTTAAAAAAAAAAATTTTTTTTAATTTCCGCGACACTCCACTACGTCCCGGGTAGGAGAGTGCAAGAAACTTACATAATCTGAATAACATGTTCAGCTGCGGAGTTCCTGGTACAGGTAGAACGTCGAACGGATCAAATCGATGTGCATTTGGATTGGCATTCAACAATGATCTTGGCTTTGTCTTTCCCGATGCTCTGCTTTCTCCATCAGTTGACAACGGCCATCTACCAACTGCCATTCTCTGAGTGCTTGGCTCGGATGTGTCAGAGTTTCCGGACAGTTTTATAGAACTTCCCGTTCTTTGTTTAGTGCTCTCTCCTTCCGCTTTGCGAGCTTGTCGTTCACTAGTTCCGCTCTTTGGCTTTGTTTTCTGATTGGTAAAATCTTGTCCAGGTTTTCGTAATCTGAATCTTGTTTTCAATTTCCCTTTGGACTGAATAGTCGATGCTGAGTTGTGTTCTGATGTATCACTCGCCGGTCCAGCCCATTTAGTCTCAAAGAAGTTGCGCATCACAAGTCGGCGGATCAGTCCTCGCTCCGGTCCATCTGGCTGATGAGGTTTCTCCGTGGTCACGAAGAATTCGTATTCTCGATCCATGTTGTCGGTCCGCCGGATTGATTGAAGGCTCTATGATGGGCTAGGCGCTTTATTTGAGGCTGAGATGTTAAATGTCACCTTATCGGCAGTCAAATGATGCCGTCGAAGAATACACGGAGTGTGGCGACGCCGATGGCGGATTAGTCAAGTCCCATAAATGCGCCGCCCAGTCTTGAGCCCAAACACAAATGAAGTCCGAGCTATTACGATCCGATAAAACGAAAGAGGTGCGGTAACAGCATGAAAAAAGACTATTTGGGGCGCGTGATATTAGATAACTACGATGGTGACGGTGGGGTCGCGGCTCCGAGCTTTGAAAGAGCAATATGATTGGGTAAAATGAGCTGCAGGAAGGGAACACATGCCTAAAGAAAGAATGATATGCTTAAGCGAAGTGCTGGAAAGTGAATACCGACTTACCGATGCCTGTCGGGACGTAGAATCCACCCATTACTTAAACAAAACACTTTATCACCAACGAGAATCGTTTTAAAATAGTAAACTTTCACCCTTCTAACTTTGATTGGCCACGCTCGATGATAGGCCTATGCAATACAAGAGTAATCAGCGCGTGCCAAGGCATCCCCTGGAGATTCCGTAGCATTGCGAAACAACAACTCGGCGCTTTTCTAAAGTTCCCAAGAAATGCATGGCGATGTTGAAAAGTGTCCTCCGTATTCGTGCTTCATCCGTCCTCAAATGGTGAGGCCAACAGAATTAGGGCCTTAGGACACATTTAGGATGAGCTCCGGGCCCACGATTGCTAAGCCAGCCTAACCGTGTCAAGTATATGCTAATTCAAGAAGATTTAATATTTGGTGTTTTGAAATTCAGGATCGGGAGGTAGTAGAACACAATTATTTTCAGAAAATACGCCAGGATGCTGCGAAGGTTTGTAAACCTGACTCGGGTCCATGTAAAACAGACTCTCTTCTCGGCGGTCAAATGGCCTACGGGAGACGCAAAAGGGCTGTTTGTTTGCCGCAATAGCGCCAACTTAACGCAAAAGCGGTAATGGTGAAATGAAAAGTTTCCAATTGCTGGATATCTATCTATAATTAGGCGGTGGGCCCTTTGCCGATCGATCAAAATCCAGAACACCGAGACACCGACCAACATGTACCGCACGTCTTACAACGGTTATTTCGCTTTGTCCTCTCTTAGGGTTACGATTTGGTTTAGAACAATTTTGTCCTCAGTCGAGTCCACTACATCAACGCAGAAATAGGCCGTTCGCAATGCTTGAAAGCGGACCAGGTCATCCGAAGACCCGGTGGGGTGGAGGGAACGATCCTTCAAAAGGTCTTTTAGACCACGTTCAATTAAAGCATTCTCAAATACAACCTCTGAGTTCGGATTTAGATCATCGGCCCAGCCTCCGGTCTTCCAGTCTAAGGTGTTTGGAGAATCGGTCTTAAAGAGAGAGTTGTACTGGCGGGCCGTGACAGGGATGCCAGTAGCAGCATCAACCCATTGAATGTAGGTTTTCGGTTTCTCTCCCGGTGCCTTGACTGCTCTGATTTCGGTGACTCTACCATTCTCGTCTTTGGAGAAGGAAGTTGCACGAATGGGGAAAGGGGTGTTATACAAACCAACGATCTTATTTGGTGCCAGGCGGAAATATTCCGGGCTATCTTCTTCCCTGAAATCGCTTCGATCGATGTAGATCTCCTTGCTAAACTTCACCTTTCGCTCGCCAGGGATAGCGCCTTTTGGATCGTACGGCACAGTGAGCTCTTGTTCTTCTTCAGGTGTGACATCCTCGAGGACCACCTTGACAGGATCCAGGACAAGCATTTGACGTGGGACAGTTCTTTCGAGATACTTTCGAATGGAAGACTCAAGGCGAAATGGCTGGATCTCGGTAAGGGCATCAGTGACGCCCAGTTCTTCCACAAACTTTAGTAACGCCTTGGCAGGAATGCCGCGTCGACGGAGGGCGACCAAAGTATACAGGCGTGGGTCATCCCAGCTACGAACAGAAGGCGGTATTACTTTCTTCTCTACTGTGCCATCAGCATTCTTCTTCTCGACAGTTGTTCCCTCGACCAGCATTAGAATCCTGCGCTTTGAGAGAATCGTGCCGCCGACGTTGAGACGTCCGTATCTGGCGCCATGTCAGTGTTTGTCTAAAATAGGGATGGTCTCTTGTACTCACTCTCGCTGCATGGGGCCTTTTTCCTCGGAGTTGGGGATCTTCATGTCCAGCTGTTGCAGCAGCCAGTCGTAGGACACGCGCGATTGCTGGAACTCGGTTGTGCACATGGAATGCGAAATTTCCTCGAATGCATCGCACAAACAATGTGTAAAGTCATAGGTAGGGTAAATTCTCCACTGGTCCCCGGTGCGGTGGTGATAATTGTTCTCAATAACGCGATATGCTGGTAGATCCCACATCTGGGGATTGCCCTCGTTGGGGTCCGTCAGGCTCTGCTTCATGCGTAGATAGGCCTCGCCAGCCCTGTATTTGCCATCGCGCATGGCTCGGAACTCAGCGATCGACTCTTCGATAGGTCGCGTGCGGTGGTCGCAGGCATAGCGAGGCCCCCGATTGTCTGGTCCGCCGCGTTGGCGATTGACCTCCTCCCCTGTGGGTGCGTTAGATGCACGCTAATAGGAGACGTTGTGCTGGGGCTCACTTGAACAGTGGCACACGTAGGCCTTATCTTTCAGGATCAACTCCTCGGCCAGGCCGTACAAGCGGTCGAAACTGTCGCTGCTGTACGTGACTTGGTACGGCTCGAAGCCCAGCCATTTGATAATGTCCAGGATGCTTGTGAAGTATATCTCCTCTTCCTTCTCCGGGTTCGTGTCGTCGTACCTCAGGAAGCAGACTCCATTATGGTGCTTCGCAAACCCAAAATTGACCGCGATGGCCTTGCAGTGGCCGATGTGGAGGAAGCCGTTGGGCTCGGGGGGAAATCGCGTGCGGACATTCTTGACGGGTTTCTCCTCGTAGGTACGCTTGAGCCAACCCTCCGCGAAGATGCTGGTAGGTTCGTTGCTCGAGGGGGTGGATGTGCCGCTCTCCTTAGGGCGCAGAGCATATTCGGCCTTCTTGGCGGCTTTCTCAGCCTTCTTCTTTGCTTTTTCGAGGGCGCGTTTTGATGGTCCCTTCTCCTCAGACGCGGCTTCGGATTTAGGTGTATCGGCCATTTTTTGGGCGAATGGGGGAGAGAGGAGGAGAATTGATGTCAAAGAAAAGCGGCGGCTAGATGGGGCTTTGGAGGGGCTAAATCTGAAGCTCCAGTCGTGCATCTATGACTCCGACTCACCGCCACAGCACCAGCACCAGCCACAGCACTAGCAGCAGCGGAGCGTTCATATTCCGGTCCACGTCTAGATAGTTATGCTGCCGTGACTCCTCCATGCCGACACCATGTGTGCTTCAAGCGTGTCAGACCAATACGCGGGAACCAGACTAAGACAGGACAGAGAAAAGGCGACGTAGCGACATAGGGGTGCTACGTAGCATTGATCTTGTGCTATCAACAACTCATATTTGAGCTATTGGAAATATTTCTGTATCATTATAATCTCATCTCATCTCAAGTACCAGTATTCCCATTTCAAGTTGTGTTATTTGAATGAATTGCACCATTTCCTTGTTCCTGGAGGAGGTATAAAAAAATAAAAAAAAAAGGGAAAAAAAAGGGAAAAAAAAAGGGAAAAAAAAAAGGACACTAAACACTGCGCCGTCTCCAATATACAGCTATTGCACGGTCAAAAAACGAGATAAAGGCAGGCTAGAGTATCATGGTTGGTTCTCCGTCCAAAAGAGTCTATAGTTAGCTGAACCAAACTGTGATGGCCGCATTTCTACTTTGAAGATTCTGCACTTGTCAAGTCAAAGCGCTGGCCATCTCGAACTCCAGCGTATGGATAGCAAACATCGGGGAGAAATCAACAGGGTGGAGCGCTGTTTATCAACCTCCCGATAAGCAGCATTTCTAGCTATGTATGGACAATGTCATATTCTGCCTGGAACAGCTTGCATTACTTGCATTCTTCATAGGCATAGACCCACGCTCAGTGAAACAGCGATGTGAGACGCTTTACGGGCGCGCTTTCACCTACAATTGCTCAAATCTAGCGAGAACAGCTTCTGGCTACATATCTCTCGCCAGGACATTCTGTGAGCACAGTACTTGCGCCCTGGGGATGCATTTCGGGATCTTCGCAACTTACTGAGACGGCTGACCCGTGGTGAAGCACCGTTAATAGCACGTCGGACCTAACCCACGGCCTGATATCCCTTCACGCTACAAGCGACTATCATGCCAACGCCCCATTCACTGCATAAGCTCACTAGCCTGAAATTTTTTTGGTTATCATCAAAGTTTGTTGTGCAACCCGCCATGTGAAGGCTATGATTGCCTCTCCATCGCAGTCACACCAATGTTACTATTACCACATGGCCCCCTCCGGAGACGATAGCGCTATTAGCGTCAGTGATTTTCCAGGCCATATCACAACTACAGATCAAGGGCACGACGGGCATAGAGATGCAGATGATACAAATCTTTTGGGCGCATCCAGTCGCGTCAGATTTAACCCTGCAATGACGCTGCGAGTCGTGAATCTTTTCCAATCGGTACTCTCTACTACTAACGTTGTCTGGCCAGCCTTTATTTCCATCCGCATATATAAAGGCATATTATAAGTATACTAACCCTGAATAAATATGTTGAAGCTTTTTTCTTCAACATATGCTCTTTTATTCTCCCGGTTCTCTTATTTAACGCTTCTTAAGCTATAGGTCGCGAATATCGATGCCAATGGCAGTCGCAATGGATTCGTACACCTACATTGGTATCGCCGAAGTTACCAATGAAGGTCTTTTCCGAGCGTCATGGCTTGTCATTGGTGACCTGTCTTCATGCATCTTCCGAGCACGAATTCAGCTCACCCATTCGCTCATTCGATTCCAATCGCTTCTTAGCCTTACCGTTAGCATTGCAAATTTTGTGTGTATTTCGACTTTCGCCGAAGGCTTTGTATTAATTGAAATCAGAGCGTCTAGTATCAATTATGTCCGCATTGCGGCATTCTTGGCTTTCAATTCTGTCATCGAAGTCACAATAAATGCATCTACTCGGGCACTAGATAAGCCGGACGTGCCTCTTATTATCAACTCCACCAAGTTTGCTATCAAAATTATCCTAGACTTTGTGATTACCTCCAAATTCCCAGTCCCTAGCATTTCCCCTATGGTGAATATGCAAGCTGGAATCCAATTGGCATGCAACTTGGCTTCTGTGTTCGCCGGATTAGTCTAATTTCTATATACTACAAGCACGCTATCAAAATTTGAATCCCGTAGCGAATCGGACGAACAGCAGATCACACCTTCGCTCAGTACTCCCAAAGTCCTCTTCAAGCCCAGTGCTATTACCTCTGCGGAGTTAGTCCTCCGCGATACGCCCTATCTTTATCTAGTCCACAACTTCGTAACAAAGAGAAACGACTATGTAACTGCTTGGGATTTTCAATACCATATGCTGGGATGTCGTCCTAGTTCCTGTATCCGTACTAAAAGGCCACCACTAGCACCTTTAATAGCCACTCTTGGGACAAGTTCCGTGAAGTACTCCCCGTGCAAAATAAGAATAACGCCAAGTATTGCGCAACTTGGAGGCGGCTATGAAATATCATGATATGGGTATTCTACTCCATCCCAATCACGCTCGTTGTGGAGATCCTCCTCTACATGCTCATGTCCTTTGTTGGCGCACGACTGTTCGCCACTATCTCTCCAGCTTCGATACAGCCGCGGATATCACAGTACGTATTTGGCAGACCATCGGCTGGTGTTATATACTATACAATTCTTCTCAGCATCTAGCTGCTATCTTGCTTGCTACCCGGCCTTGGTGGTATTTGGGCCAATCATTCATCTCCAATTTATTCTATATCCTTCCGTGGGCCGTCGTTTGTCGAGTTGCAAATCTCAGTGCTGGCGATGCTTGGACATGCTATAGCTTTGTCTTTGGTGGGGGCTTAGTATTCTCGTTCTTTTACATCTTGGTAGCAGATGGCCTTTGGACTTGGTACATGAAGGAGCGCAAGGGACATTCGCATTACGTGCATAGGGCATAAACATAGCTTACAGCGTTTAGCGTCAGCCGAGATATCTTATCATATTTCCGTCCCTCCTTGCTGGCCTTAGTTTCTACTCAAGTCTAGGTTGATAACCTTTGTTTCAATTGACTAGAACTGATAACTGATTTTTTTTGGCAATACTTGTCCACTTTACAACCTAAATCTAGCAAACTGCTGTAACTACCTAGCTAGGTAAGGGCATAGTAGTCTATCATCGAAAGAGTTAATTTCTTTAAAGGCGTAGTGTCCAAAATCTTACCAAAAACGTAGATGCTTGCAGATCCCAACTATGTCAATCGCTGTTTGGTCACTAATGTTTCTCACTGCTTCATATGGGGATCGACGAGCTAGGCGCACGAGGATTGACGTTTGTGCCTGTAGTATAACCATCTCTTCTCCATTTTCTTCTCTACAGTGCGGCAAACAATTTATTACACTCCGAGACTCTTAACCAGCTAGCATGACTGAGTGATCTCCCCCGGCCCCAGTACATATGCTAGAAACCTCGGACACTGCAAACAAGAAGTCGCATGTATCGTAGACGCGACTTGAGATAGCGGATTCAAGATTTCCACTCATAGGAAGCCTTGGATGGAAGAGAATCAATACCTATTTTAGTTATTATCCAACAACTGCAGCAATTCACTGCGTCAAATCTACCTGTGAGTCTATACTCCGAGGGTGGTATCTTTACTTACTGACCATAAAATATTCTCATACTATGCACACAGTGGGAAGCCATCTATGACGCGCTCACCCACCTTCAATCACCCAGCGACTTTACTTGACCCATCTTACTAATAAGCCATCTCATCAATCTTGTTCCGGATAAAGATGAATCCAACTAGAAGAATATGATTAGGGTATACATGACTTCTGAGGGCCTCGAGCTGCTAAAGGCCTATGCATGGAAGTTTATGGAAAGTATTGAGACACCCAGAAAGGTTCTTGAAATAGAGAGAAAGCGGATCGACCCGCGAATTGTGGGGGTGTGGAGGAAGAAACCTAGGTCTCTCAGTAGGAGAGGAGTTTGATAGAATGAACCCGAGGGAGTTGTAGGATGTCGTATATTTCAGGAGGTATGGAAGGATTCGGAGGATATTTGGATGAATATTTATTGAATGGCAGGAAGGAGATACGGTTTAAGGTAGCATGGGAGAGGCGTGAAAGCAAATATCTGTCATGGCTTTCATCAAAACAAAGTGCAATTTCAAGACCAACCCACGCTTATTTTTCCCTGTTAGTTTAATAAACCCATACATTGCGTAGGGTGAAATTCCTTGATTCGAACATGGAGGATAACCTAATCCCGCGCCGTCCCTTTTTTCTCCACCTTTACTCAATGGCTCAAGACATGGGTCCTTAAATCAACCCCCCTTCTCTTCTGGGCATCCTTCCAAATTTCAAAGCACTTTTCATCTGGCTCCAAGCCTACCACATTCCAGTACAATCTCCACGTTTTTCTCACGTCCATTACTGTCTGTCCCTCGCCCATGGCCCTATCATCAAGCCAGCTAACCGTCCCAGGCCCCAGGAACAACATCTCACAAAACGTTCTCATCGGATCCGCAAATCGCATTTTCACAGCCAAATATCTCAATTTGGGCATGTGTACCGCGGCTTTCGCAACGGCGCGGAAGAATGGATAGAGTTTGGCCTTGTCCGGGATACCGCGAATAGGCCTAGAAGGGAATTCGCCGATTTCACGAGCTGCGAGCCTGCGGCGATGTTCCTCGAGCTCCTCGTCCATCATTTCTTCTTCGGGTATTTCCGCTTCCTCCTCCTCTTCCTCTTCATCGTCGTCTTCATCTTCCTCGTCGGAAATCTCTGCATTTCGAATGGAGCCAGGCAGGTAATACCAATCGCCGTCTGGCGTCTTGTTGTCGAACTCTACTTCGAGCCATTCCAGGTTTGGCCGGACTGGGATGGGCTCCTCTGTATTGCTTGGCCAGAAGAGCGATTTAGAGACAACTGAAAATCCAGTGACATATAGTTTAGTGAGGTTCGGAGCGAGAGAAAGGTCGCGGATTGCATCGCTTAGATGGTCGGTCGGGGTATTGGAGGGAAGTAGAGCACTGGGGATCGGAAATGTTTCATCTTGTGTGGGAGACTGTATCATATGGAAATGAGCAATGGAGAGGGTGCCTGTTGTTATTTTATTCAATAGTTTTGCAGTTTCTGGTTGGGTTGTTAGATATCCCTATGAAGGTTGAGAAGCAAAACGTACCATATCGCTGTCGTTGTCTAGCTGCTTGATCTATTTTCTCATTGTCGAAAAGCTGGATGTAAAGGTTACGCAAGGTTTGGAACGAGGTTGATATTTTCGCAATTGAAGGCCCATTGATGATCCGTGGTGATGAGGACGTCGAATAGAACTCGACGGGACGTTGGATTTTCGGAAACTCACGGTCGTTCAGAAGATTGAGGGGGATTTTCTCTAGATCCTTTAGGCGGCGCCTGTCGTTCGAACATGATTGGACGCAGAGTTGTAGTACTAACGTGGGGCCAGTCTTCACACTCCCGGTATCCTTCTCCCAACATTCTAGTTCTCCCACTATCTCATGAATCCCATTAGTGAACGATTTATTCTCATCTTTTCGTTCTAATTCAATTTCATGTTCGTTATGCCCATCTTGCGCCCTTTCCGGGAGAATAATTGTCCATTCAAGATTCGTCAACGAGCATCTACGCAGCCCTGAACGCATATACTTTGAGAAGTTTTCGAACTCAGTACTTGAGAGATTAAGATGTTTGAATGTGGTCCTTTCGACAACATGCTGCCAACTTCTGGAAATGGTTGCATATTGGGCTTTTCTTTCATCGTCTCCGAGCAGTGAGACGATATTGCTGAGGATCTCGGGAGGAATTGATTCCATCGTAGGCGGAGTGAGGGTCTCGGGAAAGATTAATATGCTCTAAAAGTGCAGAGAATGGCAGAATGCAGGCACCCCAAACCATGGGTGGGTACGGGGTCATTTTACAGCGAGCTGACAAGTGAATAAGCAAGCACTACTTCACCGATAAAGCGCTATGCCTAAATGGGAAAGGCCATACCCCTTGTCATGATGCCAACGGGAAATATAGCTCATTAGATATTATTAGGGATAAATCTTCTATGTATATGTACATTTCTAATCATGCGGCTAATACTCAATCCTAGGGTAGTAAGATTGGTTGTAGCCAGTTGAACCATGGTAGGCAAAAGCCGAAAAAACCTTGTCCTACAGGCAGCAATTGTATTAATCATACTACCATAGTGATAGCGACACAAGCTGTGGTGCTGGAGGCTTTTGCTTGTTCTTTTCTTTCCTTTACTTTTTCCTAGTTGAGGGAGATATTCTAAGATGAGGATAGAGGAAAAATTCTGTGTGCGCGTTGCATCTAACATTCCCATTAAAAACCTTTCTGAGTTCTATTCTATCGCGCAAACGTAAATTCTAACCAATACTGTTGGAAGCTGGCTATAATAATCTCAAGGTATCCAAATAATGATTCTCCTCAAGTTAAGAACATGGTTTAGAAGAGCAACTCTCAAATGGGAATTTCAAATAGGCACTGAGAATTGAAGTACATAGCCTTGCTAGATAGAGCCCCCGTCTTGCAAGTATAATATTTCGTTTAGAGGCGATAAATTCGTGAATTCTAGGTTGCCACCCCAACGCAGTAGTAATAGTTCAACCAGAAGTTCTCAGCGCAACCACTTCCATCAGGCTTCAACAAAGAATTCCAAGTCCCTAATTGCTCTAGACTTATCTCGTTACGGTTGGCGAAACTCTACCATTAGGAAAACCGTTAGCGCACCCTTCCGCATTATTTTTATCGAGAAAGAACATCGGTGACTTACCCAACAGGCATCTCCATCTACAGCTTTGTCAAACTTGTTGCAGCTAGATATGATATTGTTGTCCTGGGTTGGCGAAGGTGCTGCAGGCCCGGATGTCGGGGTCGGGGTCACGCTGTTACTTGAACGGGTTGGTTGAGGATTATTAGTCGTGCCAACACAGTAATAATAGTCTAGTTGATTAGTTTGGGAACATATATATATGCACGTCGTAACTTACTGAGCCATATACCATTCGAACAGTCACTCCCTACAGCAGGATTCCACTCATAAAATTGATCCAGTGTGATAAAGGCAGTGTTAGCGATCGACCAACATCCGTCTCCCGCTAGGGCATTCAAGTCAGCGAGGCCACTCTAGGGCTGCAAGGAAACGGGTCGTATGTTTATTTCTTACCGACTGCTTTATACCATGCATTACAGTTCGCTGGTTGACCGTCCTGTACAGGTGACGGTGTGGCTACTCCGGTTTGGGTCGGCGTTGGCGTCGTACCGCTTGCTGTTGGAGTAACTCCACCTGGAGGACTAACGCAGTATCGATAGTCTTAAGGGGATAGTTAACAGGTGAAATATGGTGAAAATGTCGCTGTGCTGCTTACTAGTCCACAAATTTCCACAGTCCGCTCCAACAGCGGGGTTCCATTCAAAGAATTGGGCAATGGTTATGCCATATGTGTCGAGAATATTTTGGCAATTCCACCCAAGTGTTACGGAAACGTATTCACTACAGTTCTCAATTGCTCCTTCCTATTTCACTATGTTAGACAGGAAGATTTGAGAGGACGGTTGCGCCTACTCGGATGGGCAGAAGTGAAGGTGGTGGATCGTCCACAATAGGTGCATCGCTATTACATTAGAGTGTCTAGGTGACGATATTCTTAGGATGAACATACCTGCTATACCACTGTCCGCAATAGCGAACATCTGGCTGGAAAGCACAATCGGGCGCACTGGCATTCAGCCCTTGACACGTATCAGAACCGAACTTTATCCTCTTTAGGAAACGCTTACCAACGTTCCAGTTTTGCAGGTCATCTAGATTGATACCGTACGCATTCACAGCTCTTTGACAAGCTGAAATACTACCGATTGCCAATTCGAGGCCGTCCGGAAAGTCACTACCTAGGAAATATCTTGTACAGTCGCCTCTTACGCCATTTGCAAGCGGCGGAGGTGTTGTGGATGGAGGAGGTGTTGTATATGTAGCATCAGGAAGGCTGTTCCAATCAAGAGTCGTTATGGGCGTGGGAAGCATCGTGCTGAATCCTGGTCGTCCACTATACGTGTTGACTATTCATTCAGCACAATCAACAGGTGGAGTGTCTGCGCTTGAATACTCACTGTCGCCAACTGGTTGAACACAGTACGCATAGTCTGCCCAAAGGTTGGTGCAACTAACTCATAGATTAGAAATAATTATTCCATCTGAGAAAAAAATAATAATTACTTTTCGTTAATTGATGGGTTTAAGAAAATAAAATCCGGTAATGAAATGTGGTACTTGTACGTGAGTATATTGCAATACTCGCCCTCTGTTGCCACATGCCATTCGCCACACCTTGGGTTGGAACCTTCGCCTGTTTTTTCGGGCACCGGTGCTGCTGTAGTAGCCGTTGTTGGATTGATAATCGTCGTGGATGGAGTGGTGTATACAGTTCCCGGGTTGCTCAAGCATATCTGTGTGCCATTCATCGTAGCAATGTTGCCACAGTTTTTATTCAAAGCCTAAGTATGACTCGCGTTAGTGGTAATCAGGGATTTGTCGAGGCAAAGTAAGATGACAGTAGGATCTTACCAGATTCCAAGCTTGTAGTTGCGGAACAGTGAGATTGTAGCTGTCAGCAATTAAATTGCAAGTATCTCCAGGTTGAACTTCATAGATATTACAAGTATTTTTTATGCATAAAGGTCCTTCCGTTGGAAAGTTGACGCAACCGGCTAATAAGCTGTTATCAGTCAACAACCACTCAGTCCCAATGCTCTGCGACTTTGAGATGGAGTAGCAAGTATCTCCAGGATTTATATTATAGGTTTTACCGCCGCAAGTGGGCACTGGATCAGTAGGTGTAGTTTTCCTAGTTTCTATGAGCTCGCAAGATAAGAAGTATTGCGATAAGGGACTTACGTGGAGTATGGTAGTGTCCACGTGGTCGGTGGAAGATTTTGCACCGAGCAGCTAGAGGTTAAAGTTTGGTATATTGACTCTTCTCGGATATATGGACCATCATAGTAAGGCCCCGCAGCTTCATATTGTAACATTTTAATGAAACACTGATCACAGGGACTAATAGTAGCTTGACGAATGATTTGAGAGCTGTTGCGAGGATTGGACCTTGTCAAGTCTTCCGTTTGGCCAAGTACTATACGAAATCTATAATCAGCACAGAAACATAACGGCTGGAAATTACCTTGTTGCAAATATTGCTCTATTTTTTCATACCTGAAGGTGTCCCGTCCTGGTTGCTTTCTGCGGCAGCTTCGGCTGCCACGACATTGCAGAAGCGATCGTTATCCTTCAAACATGCCAGGCCATAATTAAAACGTAACTTGTTAGGTATCATAGCGATTGGAAATGTCGGATTGATTGTTAGGTCCCAGTTTTCTTCTCCACCGAAGTTTTGCATGTCACATGCGCCTACTACGGCTTCTTCGAATGCTTTCAATGAGCTTGTGCACTCATCTGTGCAAACTCTCTCCAAAAGATCTTGATCGTAGTAACCTGCTGGGTCAAAGAAAGTGATGGCAATATCGCAGGAAGTATCTCTTAGAAGTGCATTGCTGCAGAATGTAGTTATGTCTGCTGGCAGCGTGGCGTTTGCGAACAGCTTCACTGCGACAGCGCATTCAAGCCAAATAATGCCAACAATGAACGATTGGATGAGAAATAACATTCTGAATTCCCCTGAAAAGAATGTAAAGTTGTGAAGTTCTCCTGAGGAATCCGCGGCCATATGACAGATGGGAATGCCGCGGCGATCACTTATGATATTACGCTTGTTGCTCTGTCGAGTTAAGCTAATTTTCTTCCATGGCCACTAATCTTAGGAGGCAATTTTGTGGCTTAATTGGCCCTACATAATCACCGGTAGTACTATCCCTGAAGGCACATTGAAACTCACTATCCCCTCTATGAAGTTCACTTGTGTCAGCTGAACTCATATTCTAGAGAAATGGTGCAACCATGCTCTGACATGATCGGATCCTTCCGAGGTGGATGGACGCTATGCGTGGAGAGTCAGGGGTTGGTTTATTCAACATCTTACAGCTAACTCTACAAAGTGATGAGTGTGCTCAGCTCAATACTAAGCAATCTCGGCCGATGTTCATGGCTAAGAGGCTCGTGCTCCGTTCCCGTTATCTATATTTCCGGAATTTTTAGCGCCTTTGTCCCTATTGGAAGCACTATGTGACCCAAACCCTCAGCACCATGGAGCTCTTGGCGCTTATTCAACATCAGGTGTCAGCCCTCTGGACGGACGACGGATAACGATCTTACACGAAGGTATGCTTTGATTAAACGCTAACCAAAAAGGTCGGACTAGGCAATTAGTAATATTCTTAAAATCGTTCCCTGTATAATGTTGCATTTCAGCCCCGAAACCACATCCTGTAATTGTCCTCGACCCCATCCACGACACAATTCGATCTACTTGGCAGATATGGGGAGAAGCCAGTGCTGACGCTATGCAAGGTACGGTGATAGCTCCGTGGTCGCCTTACCGTAAATTCAGGGGCGCAAGGTCACGCCATACAGGATTTATATCAACATTCTGATGGGCTTTAATAGTGTAACCAGGCAACAAGGGTAAGCAAGAATCTAGAATAGAATCAGTTACCAAATACCAGAAAGAGACGAGGTGACTGCTTGCATTTTGGAGCCTTCGGCAGCCCCTGTAAAGCCGGTAAATCCAACTGCATGTTCCTTCATATTGTGAACCTCCCTCGGCGGCTTGATCAATTATCTGTCTCTGCGTTTTCAACTGTTGGTCAATCTTAAAGATGGCTCAAAGTACGCTCATTCTACTATATTGGTTATTATGTAGCCTTTTCCCTCTTTTTGTTATATCACACCCTCACGGCCAAAAGAACTCTGTCTCGAACGCTAGCGGAGCCAATGATACTCTCCTTGGAGCTACTTGCGCTAATGAAGAATTCGGGTCCGTTTAGGTTATTTTTTACATTTAAGTTGTAATTATAGCTGATCCGAGGGACTGATTTCTGATGTAAAGGCTCTTTGATTATTCCGTTAAAAAGCGCGATACAGAATGTTCTTTAGGGCAAACCCTGTTCTCAAGGCAAGCGCCGGTTGAGGATTTTAGCTGCTCTGAGTCTAAACCGTGCTCAAACGGTATGTAATATCTTATACATCTGCTAAAGCACCTCTAATTCTAATCTTAGGAGCATGCTGTAGCAAAAAGACTGGGTTTTGCAACTATGGTCCAGAGGCGTGCGGCACAAACGGTCAATCCCCTAATGATGTCTGCTGGAGTAACTGCGATGCTCATGCAGAATGTGGTCAATATGCCAAAGTACCTGGCCAGACATGCCCTTTAAATGTCTGCTGCTCGAAGTGGGGATTCTGTGGACTTGATACTGGCGGTGAGTTTTGTGGCGCGGAGTGCCAGAGTAATTGCGAACAGCCTGGATCTGGGGGTTCTTCTGGTAACGTTCAGAACCGCGTCATTGGGTATTATGAAGCATGGGCACACGATCGTAAATGCAGTGGAATGGTAGGTCGAGTGCAACAATTTGTTCCAATCACATTCTGATTATTGGCAGCCGTTCGACAGGATACCAGCGGGCTCGATGACCCATGCTTATTTCTCCTTTGGGTACATATCTCCCGGAGATTTCCGTGTGTTCCCTATGGACGATCTTCCTGCATCGCTCTTCGAAGACTTTACTAAGATCAAGACTAAAAATTCTGGCCTAAAGACAGTAGTCGCCTTAGGTGGTTGGGTAAGATATTTAAAGCTATTACCACGGCTCACTCACTGACGAGCAGAACTAGACTTTTAATGACAACGATACGGTTACCCAACCAGTCTTCAGCAATATGGTTGGCTCTTCGTCGAACAGGCAAAAGTTTATTGGGAACTTACTCAGCTTCCTTCGTCAGTACTCTTTCGATGGTGTGGATTTTGATTGGGTAAGAGCCTTAATTCATGTGTAGAATTTATTTATGGGACATGCTAATTATGACAGGAATATCCTGGTGCTCCTGACCGTGGAGGTCATCCAGAGGACGGTGCCAATTTTGTCACATTTCTGTCCGAACTGCACTCGGCTATCGCTCGGGAGCCAGTGAAATATCTTGTATCTTTCACAGTGCCAACAAGTTTCTGGTATCTACGATGGTTTGACCTGAAGGCAGTTGAGTATGTTGATTGGGTTAATGTCATGAGTTAGAAATGATTATTCCAGTCCTATTTGCATTTAGCTAACAAATACAGGCTATGAGTAAGTCTCTCAGTCAATTTCTGACCTTGAAAGTATTCTAAACAATCCGAAGTCTCCATGGAGTCTGGGACTCACAAAATCCCATTGGTAGTCACGTCCTAGCGCATACTAATCTCACAGAAATCAAGTTAGCTCTAGATCTTCTTTGGAGGAATAATGTTAAACCAGAAAAGGTGAATCTGGGCTTAGGGTTCTATGGGCGCTCATTCCAATTGGCAGACCCCTCTTGTTCGACCCCAGGATGCACATTTATAGGTGGAGCTGCTCCAGGACCTGTAAGCCGTATACGAATCCGATTTATAATCCGTACTGTTGACAAAGTAATAGTGTACTGAGAACTCAGGAACTCTGTCATACAAGGAAATAACAGAAATTATTGACAGTCATAGCCTAACCCCAGTCTATGATCGAGAAAATGCTGTCAAGTACATCACATGGGATAATGATCAATGGGTCTCTTATGTAAGTGAACGTCTCGCTAAGATATTCTAAACTCACAAATCTCCATTAATTAGGATGATGAAGAGACTTTTAAGCAAAAGATTAATTTTGCAAATAACCTCGGCCTTGGTGGGCTCTTGATATGGGCTGTTGATCTGGATACCCTCGATTTGAAGGCGCTGAAGGGGGTTGTGGCGCCGAGGAGCTTAAATGTCTTCGCAGTCGAGTCTGACAAGTCATCATACTGGAATGACGCTTCTGCAGCTAGTTGCTACCAGAGCGACTGCAATCAGTCATGCAACAGCGGCTTCATCTCAATTTCACAAATCGGATGTGGAGGTAAGAAAAATAGGAATGTTTGTTGTCCTGTGTCCTCGGCTCCTGATCCTAAGGATTGCACGGTGAGTACGAGAATATTTCTATCGCCTATTCATATGCGAGGCATAATGATAACTTTTTATAGTGGAGAGGTAATCCAACCGCATGCAATGGACAGTGTCACCCCGGTGAACTTACTATGACGCTTGACAAGAAGGGTGGCTCAAGCGGCAGATGTGTCAGTGGTAACAAGATGCTATGCTGCAAAGTTGCGGATAATGTCGCCGACACATGCTACTGGAATCAGAAAGAATGCCGATCTGGTGATGTTGAAATGACTTGGAGAGGTCCATGGAACTATCATGCCGAGGTATTTTGCTGTCCGAGAGAAGAGGCACAGAAATGGATGGAGTGTAATTGGAAAGGCTCGGGAAGATGTGACTCAAACCATTGTGATATACTCACAGAAGTCCAGTTGTCCACCAGTTATAATGGAGAAGGATCCGATTGTGGAATTTGGAATCGCCAGCGGGCTTTCTGTTGTAAGCCGCGAGATGGAAGACCGTTGTTCCTTCCAGTTCCTCTCGATCGCCTATTCAAAGATCCACCTCAAGGTGACAATATTCACAGCGACTTTGGACTAGAGCTTGAAGATACTTGGGGTCAAGGATCGGGTATGTTCGGGGCCATGATATGTTCCTTAAGCGCAAGTGCTAATTGGTATAGATCAAACACCAAACTCCGATGATGAAAACTCTTCCACCTTCCTTTTTTACGTCTTAGCATCTCCAGAAGAGATTCAAGTATCACTAGACAGGCGTGATGGCTCCCATTGGGAAGTGTACAATTGCATTAGGACTGAAAGTGAAGAGCCTCAAACTATCCAAATGTTCTGCACGGATTTATCTCCTGAAAATAATTGCGGCAAGATACATCTAGGCCATGGGCCTATCGGCACTATTGTTGAATTGCCCGACGGTTGTGGACCAGGACGATATGGTGTGGTCAAGGACATGGCTGTAGCCCGGAACCAAACTGTGCCTGGACATCTCGCAAAACGAGCACCGGAAGGTCATATAGTGTACGACTTAACATTCGATTACGATTTTAGACGCGTGCCGCGCGACCTGGGAGATACACAACTTCGCATTGACTGTAGCAACCAAGAAGGCTATTGGGATAGTGTTGTGGAAAAAGCGGCAGGAACGAAGAAGAACAAGAAGCGTTCACTTCAAGATGTTGGCAGTAATCACAAGAGATGGCTTGAGGAGGAGTGGCGAGACGACCTCCACTACGGATCTCTAAGCCGGGAAGAATTGCATAAGCGGTGGTTCGGGTCAGATGTCATCGATTGGCTAAGACGAATCGTAACCACTGCTCTCAGTCCGACGGTCGCTCACACTCACACGATAGACGAGGAGTTCACTGCTATTCTTCTGCAAGAGAAGACGACATGCACTTACAAGGGTGCGAGGTTAGATGCTAACTTGGATGTTAGGGTCAATGCTAAGGTTCGCGTGGATACGTCGTTCGGCGTAACCATCATTACGAAACTAGATCTTAATCGTGGCCTCGATCTCAGCAACTCCTATCTTTTTTTTAGGAACAAGGGATCAGTCACTGCTGGCTTCAGTCTCGATGCCCTTGCATCAATTGGATGGGAGTCGGGGGACATTACTTTGCTAGGATTGAGCAGCTTTCCTGGACTGACGCTCTCTATACCTGGAATTATGACATTGGGACCAGATTTCAAATTGAATGCTGCGCTGGAAGCCCAGGTTGTCATAGCAGCCCATGTCGATGCAAATATAGAGCTAGCCAGCTGGGATGTTCACGAAACATTTCCAGTGGGATCTGGAGATTTCAACCCGAAGTCAGACTCGAATCCAACCCCTAATGGCTCATTCTTACCTAATCCGCCTAAGCTCTCAGCATCCATTTCGGCAAGTGGTCAGATAACTGCTCACCTGAAACCCACGATAACTTTTGGCATTAACTTTGTTGATCACTGGAAAGTACCAAATTGCAAAGTTGATCTTATCGCAGATGGGTGGGTACGGCTTCACGCCGAGGCATCCGCTGGTACTGGCAATACATGTCCATTTTCGTATGGTGTTGACGGAGGTGCCGCCTTGTACGCAAAGATTGACGCACCACCAATGTTCAACTGGGGGCTCGCAAGCAATCCAGTAAGTTTTGCCCGGAGATATCCCGTCCGCACGACAAACTGAGCGTAGGCTAACGTAATTCAGTGGAAAATTGCCGAGATACCACCCAAGCAGTTCCCAGTAGGGCAAACATGCGACAATAATCCTCTATTAATCCGAGAAGCTCTCCCCTGGCCCACCATTGATGGAAATCAAACACACAAATCCATTAATTACTTAGAGAAGAGGGGGAAAACGATCGGTCCCCCAGGACACTTTTTGGACGCTTTGGGCTGCCCTGGCGATGGCACAACAGTTTCAGACTGTGAAAAGCTACTTGGATTAGACGGCGACCCTGATCCAGAGACCGATAGTCCCGATCAATTGAAGAGAGGTACTTCGGACACTTCGCACCATTTATTTAAGCGAGACAAAAAGGAAGGATCGATTTGTGTGGGTCGTGATATTAGAAGTTCCGATTTCCGGAACGCCAAACCTCAGAGCAGTGTAAAATTTTGCTCCGTCACACACGTTGTACATTTGGGCTGACATTCTCTAGCATTCTGCCGAATGGTGGGGTTTCGAACCAGACAACTGCGACAATTTCAACTTTAAAAATATCAAAGCGGACTTAAACAATGTCTTCAGGGCGGATTATTTTGCTACCGAGCATGTCTTGGAATGGCAACTACTAGAAGAATTTTGGAAAAAGATCAGAGATCAGGGCAACCAGTATCTAGATCCGTCCGGGGGGCAGGCTATGGTCGGCTTCTGTGATTATTGGAACTTTTGGTGGAACCCCCAGATTCGGATCACTGGAGCAGCAATTGGACAAGCACCATACAATGACGCTAGAATGAAGGGACGAGCAAGAGGGGGACTCAATCCTGCCGGTTGGGTTGGTTGGATGTTTCCGTCCCACAACAATCCTTGGGAAGATGAGCTTTTCCTACTGGACGCAAAACCTAACCACGCAAAAGAATTCGTAAGTCAAGATTTTACCCTATCAATAAAAAAACTCTTGGCTGACTCCGTTATCTTTCAGTTATGGAAACGCGTTGGCCAGCCAGTGACACTTAGTATCATGAACAAGCTCGTTAGAAACGAAAACGTTCCAAAATACAACGGAATTGATAGCGCCATCAAGATCATGAGACAGAATGTTGGCCTCTGGAATTACCACGCAGCAAAATCGACGGTTCTTAAATCGCAAGCTGATCGTATTGGCTCTGCGCTTGGATTTTTCGACTCTCCAACGGGAATCCGTGTGCCAAATCCCAACGGTGTTGTATATCAATCTATGAACCTTAAGAGTCAATGGGATACTTTCATCAAAGAGCGAACTCAGAAGGTTATAGATACGCACACGAGGTTTTTGGATGACTATCTTAATAAACTACAAGATTATCAGACCAAAAATCCACCAACCCCAAATGGTGGTCTAAGTGCTGTTCAGGACAGACGAATTACCGACCTTGGTAATGCAATCGCCATAAAACAAGTATGGTCAAATCCTTTTCCTTAGGCTTGAGACACAATGCTTTCTTTTCTCATGCTCGTTCAAGAGTAAAAGGAAGTGTCTCTTGTATGATAGGCGATACCTTTATATTAGCACGCACCGCAAATATTAACTTGATGACATTGCAGTTTCAAGTGTCTAGTATTTGTGTTTTCATAGGAAAAAAAAAAGAGAGAGAAATGAAAAGTGATGGACAAAACAAATCGAAGGAGATGACGAACGCACTAGCATCATTTACATAGTTCCGTAATCCTCATTTCTCTTTATTTACTTGATAAGTACATTAATCTATGCCTTTCATCGTCACAGTCCAAAGGAATTCAATAATGTGAACTGGGCATAAAACACAAAGAACGAAATAAATGCCATGAAACCCCATGTCAGTAGTACTTCCATGAGGCATGAGGCTCTTTTATTGCATTATTTAGCCATCTCGCGTAACTGAAGTTATCATTCTGTTTCACAAGTTTCAATGCTTCTCAAAAATTAAACATGAATATTCTCATACATCGCTATTAGCAATGTGCAGTCGCCACTTTCATACCAACCCCACCTCTCATCCGTCCTCAACATGGATGCATGAGCCTACCCCGGCAACCTTAACCCAAGACAGCCTTCCAGCAATCTCTCTACTGTATTTATTCCATCAAATGCCCTCGCCTCACTGACACTACACTTCCTCATGGGTTGATAGCTCTTAATATGCGGCTCTAGTATAGTTGGCCACGTAGTATTACTTTGAACACCGACTCCGGGCTCTACGCTTAAAAAATAGTCTCCCCAGAGCGGACCAGCAGCCCAATATGTCCAGCCAATCCATTCGGGATTCTGCTCCATCCATTTGATCGTATTGTTCAGTGTTTGGAAGCAAGTGGGATTCGCGCCGGCGCCAAACTCGGAGAGAAAAGCCGTGTAATTGTTTTCTTGGAGCCATTCTGTTACGGGTACGAGATTTGCGGGGGCCGCGAGTGTGCATTCTTCATGGGTACCGGATGTATCATTGTCGAAGTAGAGGTGCATGTCAAACGCGAAATTATTCTGCGGATCTTTGATCGCAGTTAAGACATCTGAGTTTGGAGCACAGTCCAAGTCGCAGGTGGTATTGAGCCAGCGGTGGCCTCCCGTGAAGCCATTGCCGGGCACAAGTATGAGTTGCTGGGCGCCAGCTTGGCGGATGGCATCGATCATGGCTTGGTCATTGGTCAGGACGAGGGAGGTTGGCATGTCGTGCGGTTCATTCATGATACCAAAGATTACATTTGGATTCGAGACAAAACGGGTAGCGAGCTCGGACCAGAACGATGCTAATTGCTCTGTGGTGGCGGCACTGGAATCCGATGAGTTTCCTATTATCGAGCCGGAAAAGGGCTGCATTGATGGGTCATTGTAGCCTTAAACATTGTCAGCAAGCTTCGTGAAACATATGAAGAAACTGACGCATGTAATTATGAGCGTCCAGAATAGCGTAAGCTCCTTGCATAGTTATATAGTTTACTGCTTTTTGGAACTCTTCAAAATATGTTTCGTTCAGTGTCCTTCCAAGGCCGGTCTCGAGTGGACACATTCGCTCCTTTACACAGCCTCATTAGCATCACTGCCCGTTTCTTAGAAAATCACAAATAGTGATCGAAAAAGGACACCAACCAAAAGAAACGGGACCCGGATAGTGTTGACACCTGCATCGACAAAGAAGTCTATGGCACTCTCATTAACGAATTGATAATCGATACCGAATGCTCCCGGAATATTCTGTTGGGCGAACTCGCCGCCAGCTGTTTACTCTTCAGTTTCATGGTCATTTTTGTACTTCTTACGGCGTCTCTTCTTACCGGAATTCACGCCGGCATATAAGATCTCCGCATTCCCCTGCGCCACCAGAAGCGCACTAGCGAGAACCCAGCTCGAAAGGAACGTCATTTGCGAAAACATTAAGCGAATGGAGAAATGATTAGGGCTGGCAATAATGAATAACAATCAACTACATTACAATGCTACAAAAGCAAAATCCTTAGACCAACGGACACGGGAGATATTGAGCTAAGTATTCCCTCAAACTGGTCTTGCGTAGGCCTTCAATTCCCGGTGAGAAGGCGGAAACCGGCAGATGCATTTCGTCTACAATCGTTCTCAAACTGTCCAAATTCATGCAATGAATATCCAGAATACAATTCTGTGCACCGGAACGGACGGGCGCGATGATTTTGGATTGGTCGAAGAAAGGGCGGCATGAGACTGAACCATACGAAACACAGACGCCTCCAAACAGCTCTCAAATCACCCTGAGGCATCTCCTTGGCTTCCAATTTAGCCTATGCATGCCCGGAAGGAGTAGTGCGTGAAGCTTGCTAGCCGCATTGACGAGGGTTCTCCGCATGAAGATGTCTGAAACGGGAATGCAGCAGCCGGGAAAGCAAGAAGCCTCCACTCCACATCACCTTTAGACACAAGAACATAGTAGCAACAGAGTCTACTGCATGTATGAAATAACAATTGCGATATTTGAGAAGAGATCAAGCTTGCTATTCTCGTTGCTTAAACATGCTCCCCATGGAACTCAAACCGAGCATAGTGAATTCTTGGCGAGATCTACATCGATTACCAAAAATCGGCACTCCATGGAAAAGATCAACTGTCCCCGCCCCCCGCAAACTCTGTCCATCAGAATGACAAGATCGATTTCTCCTGAGCGCGCATTACATTACTCAAATCTTTCAACAACCTAATAATTATAGGCGTATTTTGCTCCTCTTTTGAGAGTGCGAAGAACTTCAGTTGGCCACCAGCCCCCCTGGCCTAAAACCATCGTCATCCCTTGGATCATTACTCCAAAGAAATCTCGCTGGTATGGCCATTTTGGCGGATTGCATTTCATCGTTGTCCGCATTTGGTTCATAAGGCACATCGCACATTGTACTCAATTCCCCCAATTTTAAAATCTTTCGTTTTTTTCAATATCCATCCGGAAGCTCCACCAGTGGTCCCAATGGCCCACACCATCTTTCATCTTGACGCGGCAGAGTGAAGGAAAGTGCGTAGCTTTATAGCGAGGAAATTGACATATCCAGGCAGTGAGAGATTCGGGGGCATATTCACTGCACTCTATCTTGTGTTTTAAATAGTTCGTCGCTCTCATCGCCTTCGTCTCGTCGGTTTCTAGATCGTTCTCGGTCGTGCTCACAAAAGGAGAGGGAGAGAATATACCAGTCCTTCGAGGGAAGTACAGCTAGATGTAATATTTAGAATATAATAATTGGTTTATTGTGGTAGTCATATTCGCAAATCTATTAATAACCTCAGAGGCTTCAAGTGCAATTCTTCCCGCTCAGGCCTAGGCTTTCCCGGTGGTAGAGGGCAGCAAGCGCCGATATGAAGCGTCCTTAACTAATGCCACGTAGAAAATTCATGGTCGATCTGTCGTATAGGGTATCATATCTCCGGTCCACAAGCATTAGGTGCCTCAGTCGATTGTGAATAGGTTCCAACATCTATCCAAATGTGGTTGGCGAGACTAGCTATGAGACGAGGCATGAGCGGAGGCGTGCGTAATTTTCTACAGGCTTTGTAAGGACAGACATGAAGGTACGAAGTTCGTAGTAGCCCGGACAGAGGGAAAGACCCTGGCGAAACGCTAATAACTCCTAGCTCAAACGAGCGCATCTATATAATTCAAGCGATTTGATGTACAATCTTTTGTGTTAGAGATGTTCTGGTACGTTTGAGACCCGTGGCACCAAGTCGATTCGCCCAGAGGCTTTTGATATTCGGGCAGCTCTAGCAGAAGCTAGACTATATCATTGGCAGTAAAACCTGCCCATTTCTCTCCTTCTAAATGCGCCGTGTACAGTTGCAACAAATTAATAGGGTTGTGGGGAGTTCGCAGATCAATTTGTGCGTAATTGTGTCGCGTAGTATAACTCTCATCCTTATATCCATTCCGCAATAAGGTCACTTGGAGTAGATTCTTAAAATGCTTACAATAATCGGTAGCAGCATCTTCCACAATACTGCTGCCTGACCCAATATGTAAGTTCACGTCATATGACTAGACAAAACTCCTCAGATTAGTTTTTGCAGTAAATAGACTTTCGAGAACGGTTTGCCCTCTCTCGGATAACGTCGTAGGCTGAATGTGCCTTAAAATGAACAGCGGGGCAAGCTGATAAAGCTGAGACGAGACGAGAGAGAGCTGAAGAAGAGTATTCCTATGATGTTCGAAGGTGTCCAAGATGTCGCATAATATAACGGCTGGGAGGTTTAGAATATAGACCATGACTCGCAGTGGAGAAAAGGGTCCACTATGGTCGATTAGAACCCCATACCGGGGTAGTGTATGCTTATTGGTTAGCTGGAGTAATGCAAGTAAGTCATTGATCCTGCCGTCTGTGCTGTGCCGCATAGTGCCACAAGTCGAACTTGCAAATCGCATTCGAGGAAAGTAGAACCGAGTGCGGCCTTCCAGTAGTAGCCTTAGAACTAGACCATCCAAACGACATATATCGGGGAGGTAGGCAGCCCTCAGTTCCTTTTCTAAGCCCCAAAGTGGTTCTTTACTGCACAATCCTCTCATTTCCTAGTGCCTTGCGCCAGATTTTCTGACTTCATCTCAATCCGATGCATGCAACTCCACTCATCCAGATATAGTCCCTGCAACAAATGCATACTCCCAAACCACTTTTCTCCTACTCCCGCGCCCGGGATATCCGGTAGCAGCTTAAACGTGGCCGTACTACTATAATTTTCAAAATGCTTTAAACTTCCCAACGCCCATATCATCTCTTCATTGTCTTGATAGCACTCTAGAATCCTAGCTCTTCTAATCTGCTTTCTCAGCTCAACCTCCGTTGTCGCCCAAGATTTCGGCAAATCATCGACAGAGAGCTTCTCACCTTTTGCTAACCTAATGCGATTGTTTTCAAGCTTCTTCGCGCTTTCCATTTGCCACCTCCTCTTCAATTCTCTCAACCTCTGCTGCTCACGGAAAAAAGAAGTAAACATTTCACGCCACCGGAATCCAATCCCCCTTTCCTTCACGTTAAACACCAAGCCCGGCAACTTTGTGTCATTCACCATTCCCGCAATCCGTATAGTGTAGTTTGGCATCTCAGGTTTGCTCGAGCTGACCTTTTCGCCCCATCTCTCCATGACCCGTTCAAACTCGGCTTTCCCGCCAACCTCACTCTTCTTCCTCTTATCTTTGAAATAGACCATCTTCTTATCCCTATCTTTTGGCAAGAAGTGTGCGTAGGAGACGGACACTTCAGGCCGGCGGCTCTTGCCACCTAGATTGTACTTCTCGAGAGGGAAATCTATAAAGGTGTTCCGCAGATGATATTCCGCAAACACCTGTTCCGTGTAGGCGAGGAATGTTCGCGATATGAGGCGGCAGGTCGTCCATAGATGCGTAAGATCGCTATGGTAAGAAAGGATGCGTATCCAAATTTCTGGTGGCAGTGACAGACAGTGGGGTTCGCGATAGTTCGGCATCGCTTAAGATGCAGGCTACTTGTCTAGGAGGGCCACTAGATGGGCCAAGTAAAAGAGAGCTTTGAAGAAGTAAAGTGCCTCTGTTAAACACGGAGCGAGGTTCCGCAGTGCGCGCGCCGGTGCACGATTCATGACTGTATTATGTAAGCGACAAGAATGACTCGACCAATTTTAACATACTACGGCAAAATCGTGAGCGAAGGATGGTTTACAAAAGCAGCCATAAACAACAAAGTAGATACCATTGTCTATCCGGAAAGTCCCTAGAATACTGCATTGTGGTATATCTCCATGTAAACGTATAAACGCTTTATTCTCAAAAATACCACCCAAAAATCAAAATGACGAACGGCCAGACGCTGACAGAAGCAAAGGCGAAGCTCTCTAATAGGTCAAACTGACACACCTACCATCCCACCCCCCCTCAGCGATAACCCTCCGATAAATCCATTCTCCGACATCTTTCCTGCCCACGTAATAACCCATTCGAGGCCCTGGCTCCTGGTCCTCTTTCGCACCCCATTCCCATCCCGCCCTCACCTTACTGATTCCTCTCGGCTCACTATCAGACAATAACGTCGGCCTCACAATCACGAAATCTCTGATATGCTCATTCTTATCATTGATAACAACACTTTCCATAGCCTTCTTGTCCTTATGGGGGGCAGCAAGAGCCCAGTGGTACAATGGGTAAATGGGCAGCGGGACATCGCGATGTTTCGCACTGACACCGGTGGTTGAGATGCAAATGAGAAGGGGATTGCGTCCATCGCATGTAGCGGAAATCCCAGTAGCCTGAAGGTTAGACAGGGCGGTGAATATGCATTTCATGCCTACTTCGCATATCGTCGGATCCGTGATCTTAAACGGTTCTCTAATAGAGTTTCCGAGAACCGGGGTACCGCCAATGCCGGAGTAGATTATGTCGACGAGGTGGGAGGATTGGTTAGGGGAGACTATGGCTTTGGATACAACATTGGGGTCTTTGATGTCGCCGACGTGGATAGTGAGTTGCGCAGCAATGGTGCTGGTTGGGATGGAGTATTGTGAAGTAAGTATGTCCCGGAGTTTCTCTGGAGTTCGCACGACTGTGTCTCGTTAGATCGGGAAGATATGAACGTTATGAAGTACCTACGAGCTGTGCAACTGTGTCCTTCGCGAAGAGCATGTGCAAGCGAGCTGCCTGTGCAGCCGCCCGTGGCGCCAAAGAAGGCGATTGTTGACTTGGAGGAGGACATATTTGTACGATACTGCTTTTTTCCGCTTTCGGCAGAGTAATTTTGAGTTGATGTAGAAGGATATCAAGTCGAGATCCTGCTTGCAATGTGATGAAGATATTTGCCTTTCTGAGGATACAAATTGTAGTCCTCGTCCCCAAGCATCATCTTTATACGTTCTGCTTCGCGCCATCTCTTGGATCCTCGCTCTCTCAGCCCCAGGCTAATCGCCATGTTCAAGGTGCATGAATCATTCCATCCTGAGGATAGAGCCAGGCAGTTGTTCCATATATTCAGAAGATTGGCCCGGGCGGGGAGATGGTTCATCCGCCTCTAACCGTAAATGGCAAGACTAGCTCACATTGCCCCGATGACACCCTTGCGACAAAGCGCCACTAACCATTGGCATGTATCTACGCAATGCCACGCCGCGTTTCAGGATCGTAGGATTACGGGCGTAAAGACTTTGCTCCATCTTAGCCGTAGCCACATGCTCGCTTGGGTTCGTCGAATCCTGTATACCATAGATGTGTCAGAGGGATCTCCGTCACAACTAGATAAAGAATTCTAATTGGTTAGGCTCTGTGATTGATGATTACGTAGTGGAGATTCAACTAGCGCCTTCGTGGTAACTACAGTCACCTCAACCGCTTGCCTCTATAATTGTCTCATCTAAATATTTGTTATTACACGACCAACCTCAAACAAAGATATCGACCTAGATTAACTAGGTATGCGACCCTACTAGCGTAAAAGAGGGTGAGATCCTCCAGTCCTCTCGTAATTTAATCCAGGTCTTGAGCACTACTACCAGGTCTAGCCCATTACCTTGGCCGGATGTAAAGTGTTTACATGCGATCTAGGGCAATTAGCAAGCCATCAATTTCTATTTATTAGCCAGATTTTCCAAGTTAAGGGATATAATGTGAGCGCATCTGGTATAAACACATGCTGCAAGCTACTCATCCATCACTCAACGCGTTTCTCACTTCGCGAATTTCTTTTGCTCCAGTATCAACCAAGGGAGGAATCAAATATCCAGTCTAATCCACATCGACCGCACTATACGTCATTCCAGCATGCATCAGCTCTATTGCCCTTCCTACGTCCTGCTGGTATTGTCAATATTCCTCCCATGTCCCTTTTCAACATCCGAGTCGCCACCTATAGAACTCTCCCTTTCTCTAACAAACTTTCCCGTGGTATCAGGGCCTTGATTAGCGGTTTCCACCATATCCTGGTCAGCCGCTACATTGAAGTTGCGACCACGGTACTCAGGACCGATAATGGTTAGCAAAATGACATATGCATAGACGCACCCCATGAAAATGCAAATGACCTTTCCGTACTGATATCGCTCCACCGATCCCCTTGGCGAAAGTGGGAAGCGCTCTCCAATTGTCGCTTCGATGGTTGAGGATGCTGAGGATACCAAGTTACCAAGCTGATATGACGTGCCAACAACGAAGGTACGAAAACTTCCTGGCGAGAGCTCCATGAGGTGAATCGGAATCACGCCCCATGCACCCTGGACGCAGAATTGTTCGAAGAAAGCGGGCGCAATGATCTTGGTGTTGCCGACGAAAGTGTAAGGGTAGAGAAGTGCGCCCCCGATGATGCAGGTAAAGATAATCGAGAAACGACGTCCGAAGATAGAGGAACAATATCCGATTATCGTGCCGCCGGTCATTGCGCCGAGATTTGCAACCACCTGCGTCACAGTTACAGAATCAGGACTGAAATTGTATTGATTGGTGAGCATCGTGGGGTAGAGATCTTGGGAGCCGTGGGACTGTTACAACTGTAAGTTCGAAATTTTAGTGTATCTTTGGAAAAGTATTGAATCTTACCATGAAGTTAAAGCCAGCCATGAGCAAGACCATATAGATCATAAGTATCCAATGCTTCTTCAGAGCAACCTTTCCTTCTTCCATAAACACTTTTGCGGCGTTCGGAGTTGCCTCTCGAATTCTTTGCCGTTCTTGATAAGCTTGAGTTTCTGGCAAGCACAAACGGAAGATGATAATTAGGACCGGGGGACCGGCACCAAACCAGAAGAGCTAGGAATCATTAGCTTTGCTAGTGCCATTCCAGAATCCGTATACATACTGGTCGCCAACCATGACCGACAGTATTAACGAACGCCCTGGAGAACACAGTTGCTAATAGATACCCAAAGGCATATCCTTGCTGCAGCATACCCGAAATGATACCTCTCGCTTGTTCGGGACAGTCTTCGAGCGCTGTGATGCAAGTCAGCCACAATGAACCCTCGATAATTATTCCTCTTAAAACCTACCAGTCGCAGCAGCATTTCCATACAATCCTCCCATCGCGATACCAAAGAGCGCTCTTACACCCAGAAAGCTCTCATAGGTATTGCAAAATCCAGTTCCAAGCTCCAATACGATGAACAAGATATTGTTAACGACAAAAGGCCACTTTCGTCCCCACCGGTCGGCTGCCAACCCAAAAATGATACTTCCAACGGACCTGAGCATCAGCACTAGAGTAATACCCCAAGTGATGTCAGCCTTCGATCTGCCAAATGTTTCTGCGAGATCCTCCACGGTAAGGGACACTGTGAAGAAGTCAAAGGCATCCCAGGACCAGGCGCAGAAGGCGACAAGGAAGAACATCCATTGTTGGAAGTTTAGGAGGCAGAGGAGTCTGATTGGATTTGGGACTTTGTCAAAGGTAGGTGCTAGTGTGGGCATCCGCGTCGCGATATATCGGCCAGCGGACATCCGTTCTATAGGTTGCCTAGAGCCAATGTTTGTGTTATGCTCAGTATGACTTTTTTCATCCATTTCGCTCTCGATGGAGTAATAACGATAGAGTTAAATACGAGCGAATAGTGATGGAAGTGCTGAGTATCCAGTTAGCAGGGAGTTCGGAGTAGTCAGGTAAACCTCTGATTAACCTGACTTAATTACTTTCGTCCCATACACGGACTCGGCGCAAAACTCCCGATAATTGGATTGAGAGGGGGAAAGAGAGCGAAAAAAACAATGTGAGCATTCGTGTGACCGATTTTCAAAGCAATATCTCATTTAAATTATCCCTCCAACACCCTCCATGATCCCCCAACATCTTTCAGCCGCCGATCTCTTCCCATCTTCCCACATTTATCATCTATGCACGCCTCGTGACATTCACCGAGCCAACTAGATGTCGGGCTAGGGCCAGATTCCCCGCCCGTGCATCGTCTCCGCAGGTGTCGGTTCCTCGATCGCCCAATCGCACCTGTAATGATAGAGGGGATGCCAGGGATGACCTGGGCGTGGTGTAGAGGCGTAAGCTAAGCGTCCCTTAGCGGGGAACAAGCGTCAACAAGCAAGGCCGATAGGCTTGAAAAAGCTTTGCCACGGCGTTGATGCCCCATCGCTAGGGCTCGGCTGGCTTGGTAACGTCCACCTATGTCATGAATATTAGAATACTAGCGCACGCTGTCGGAATCCAAATTTATTCCCGTAGTCTATCTTTGCAGCCTTTACAATGCGTTGGTTTGCTGAGACTGTATCGGTAAACGTTCTCCGCGATAGTAAAATGGGAGATCTCGTAATTTTTAGGCTCTTTGTACTCTATCGAATGCTTCTCCCATTTGCAATCCTCCTGGCCCGCTTAGAAAGTTATGTCTCATCATGCCACCAACTAATAGATCATCGGCATTATTTTCCAGCCCGCCTAAGCTTCCACTATTACGGAGTAAGCTTCCCCTCCCCCCAAACGACCCGGAGCATGAATAGCCCCGTGTCGAGACGACTGTTGGAAAGGCGGGCGCAAGTTCGGGGATTAACCCACTATCGACGGGAATGTGGAGATTTTGACCGCATAGAGTTGAGATGGAACCGACAGGGCGACGGGGAAACGCCGACAACAACAGGAAATGTCGATATGGACTTTTGAATCAAATGTGAAGATGATGTTTCGGTAGCTTCGAGGCAATCGAAATAGCGGACATAGAGGAATGACGTCCTTCCTTTAACATCAGTATGCTTTTGCGCTAGATGTTGTGCACCACCAAACTTGTCGGAATTTTACAGTCGATAAGCCCATAAAAGAACTACCAGTCCTGAAAAGGTATCCCGGCGAGCCCATGCAAAGCGTACAGTCCCCGTTGTATGTACCACGGCTGTTTGCAATGGCAAGCGGAGCACCGAATTAGGTCTAGCTCCTACAACAGTACTACATAGAAGGTAGTATGTATATTCAACCATAGGGATAGTGTGCATCTGTTGTATTTTGACAGTAAATACACATTTTCCACCCCATCGAAATCCAAAAAACGCCATTCCCAATGCCTTATCGTACACACGCTATGCACCCAAAGCCATAAACAAGTGATAAGAAGCCGAGGTCTATAGAGCGCCATCTATACATCCTCTCCATCACTCCTAAATTCTTCCTCTAACTGCTCGAGCTCCGTCAGCCTAAGAGCTTCCTCAACACTACTCACAAAATGGTGACGTCCCCCACACATTTCTACGATTCCACTAGAAACAAACAGTCTCCAGACCTGACTCCTTTCGCTGGGAACTCGGCAGAAGAATACCCGAACCCCTCTAGTTCGATAGCTC
The DNA here is from genome assembly GCA_010094045.1 of Lojkania enalia. Lineage (NCBI taxonomy): Eukaryota > Fungi > Ascomycota > Dothideomycetes > Pleosporales > Lojkania > Lojkania enalia. The sequence continues at coordinate 100,749 of ML986660.1, forward strand.
TCTACTATTTCATATAAGACTTGGGCACCAGCACCGTCAAGCGATGTTACCCCATGTACATCGAAAATGAGATTTTGATTATGTTCTTCGTGTCGCACGCGCGGGAGCGCGGGATGAGCGGCGTTGGTGCCGTGGGCCTCGAGGCGCTTGAGGCGGTTTTTCAGATCTCCTGTATTAGCGAAAGTGAGCGGTTCAGGGATTTTGACAATCAGGCATCCTTCTATAAATTCGATATTCTCTGGATCAAGTTCGGCATTCGCGAATTTGTCTGTCGTACCAGGTACTCTGCCCAAAATTTGTATCCTAGGACGAGTGGAATGGCGAATGAGCCGGAGAATGGAAAGACCAATTCCAACAGCAATCCCGCGTTTCAGATCCCAGAAGATCGTCACGATAAAAATTGTGAACCCAAGAAGCATCTCGGACCAACCTCTGATGCGCCAGAAGAATTTAATGTCGTGGGGTGCTTCTTCGATAAGAGAGTAGGCCACAACAGATATCATTGAGCAGAGGACGCCTTTCGGGAGGTAATAGAAGTATGGTAAGAGGAAGCAAGTGCAGAGGATTGTTATAATGGATAGGAGGATATTGCTCATTGGTGTTAACCCCCCCGTTGAAGCATTGACTTTGCTACGGCCGTATCCCCCAAAGGCAGGAAGAGCCATGAATAGTCCACCGGTGATGTTCGCAGTCCCTAGAGCAATAAGTTCGCGGTTGGCACTTAATTGCATGTTCTTCAGACCGTCCTTCTTGCCTTCGCCGGTACCGAGACTTTTCGCTGCAACCGAAGATTCAAAGAACCCAAGTAGGGAAATGATCAAGGCAGTGTTGACCGCATCTGATACGTATTTTAGATGTGACGTCTCGAAGGGAAAGTGGACAGAAAAAATATGCCCGCTGGTTTTCACGTCACCGAGGACCGTAAGCCCTTTCTTGTCCCACTCAAACTCCCACGCTAAAATTGCGGATAAAACCACGACGACGAATCTATCAGGGATATAAGCGACAGAAGGATATCTCGGTTGCAATCTCCTCTTGAGTTCTCTAGCCTCTGCATTAACTAAGAACTTGGGCTAGACAGGCTTACTTACCTGAAAAACATGATAATGGCAAAGGCAGTGATCGACACGGTAGCCGTGAGCTTGTGGGCATGGTTGAGGTGGGTAACGAGGAAAATAACCTTGTCCAAACAGCTCCCGTGGGACACCTTGTCCGCAGCCAACCTTGACAAACCCAGTTCAGGAATAAGCTGGTCGATGAAGATGACGAGGCCAATGGCGCTGATGAAACCACGCAGGAACGGCCGGCTCAATACGTTGTCGAGGAACCCCAATCGGAAAATACCTGCCGTGAATATGAATGCGCCCGCCATGCAGGTGACTATGCCTGCAATCTCAGCATTGCGCATCCCATCGTCTTCGCCAGAAGTTCCTTTCTTAATGTTCTCGCGCACAACCTCACCAGTGAGTAGCGAACCAGGTGCTTCTGGGCCAACCACCATTTGAGGGCACGAGCCAAGTATACCGTATATCAGAGGATTTATGGCAAAACTATAGAGACCATTGATAGGCGGAAGATGGGCAAGGTTCGAAGCATACGATAGCGACATGGGAATGTAGAAGGAGGCCATGGTCAGCGCGGCTACGAAGTCTCCTTTCAAATAGCGCCACTTGTACTGCGGGGCCCAATTGATGATTGGAATATAGTACCCTAGATACCTAGATTGTCGTCAGCTCAAAAACCGCATGCTGGCAAAAGTCTGCGTACATGGTACGCTGGTTCTTTATACCGTGTCTTCGGGCCAGGAACTTCGTTGTACTCATCTTCTGCCCGTTTCCGCCTCCGAGAACACCGTCCGCAATGGTGTCGCCCAGCAAGGCATGGGTGACATCGGCACTGTCTCCAGGCTGAGGGCCAAGGCCGCCCGGATAGCGGCCGCCAAAGCCCTCTCTTGATATGGTCGATTCGATGCTACCATAGCTCCGGTTTGTCCATGGCCGGGGGGATAGAGTGCCGTGATTGCAATTATCGCTCCCACAGCCAGATGCCCGGTCCCAGTCCTTGCCATCCAGTAGCCGCGTGCGGATTGCGCGCTCAAGATCAATCTCCAGAGCACTACCGCGGTGCTCCGGCGGCACATTGTCGTCGTTGGAGTGGACCGAGGCATGGTCGGGGGCAGGCTTGATGCCATCGGCGGAGAAGTCGAGGTCGGGGCGAGGAGCAGCGCTGCTCGAGGCCTGTGGCTCGTCGTCTGAGAAGGGCGGCCGGTGCATGGCGTCCTCGGGCGACGGCGAACCATCCGAGGGCACGTAGACTTCCCTCAGTTGGCTGGGATTGAGGGGTGCGTGCGACATGGTTCGCGCACCGGATATTGACGACTTGCGGCGGGCATGCGATGAGGACTCAGACGGCGACGATGACGTCGCGGCCCGGCTGTCTCTTCTCGGACCTGGACCCATGGTGGTGCGCCGTCAAACGGGGATGGCTCTAATACAGCCGCTCCGATTCGCTACAGTCTAGCTGGGCGCTTCTACTTTGGGGTTCGCTTTTGTGTTTGCTTTTGTGTCTGGTGTTGGTGCCGACGAGACGGAATGTAGAGGACCCACGGATTTCTGTGGCAGGCATAATTCTGGCAGAGCGGGGCGGTGGTGCGAGCGCCTAATGTTCAGACGGAGCGGAGAGGTGTCATTCTGCCCGTCTCCATCGTGTAGGAGCAGGCGATAGCAGTAGGGCGGAATAAAAATGGGCGGAGTAGGGGAAGTGAGCGCCGCAGGTGGTGGGCGGTAGGCGATCCAGGTCATTCCGCGGTTCCACGTGCCAGATTCCAGGCCCCGCGCTGCCCGCAAGCAACAAGGCAACAGGGCAGCAGGACAGATCGGGAGTGCCATTGTACTACTGAATTGTATGCGTCTCACGCGCACGGCAGCACGACCAGCGTTCCATGTATTCAGTATAATTGGCGTCCCATGCGCCAGGTGTAGCATCCCACCTGCTGCTCTGCTGCCCGCCATGGCTAGATGCTGCTCCCGCTTACCGCCCGGCAGAAAAAAACACTACTCCGAATGACTCCATCGTGCCACGATAAAAAAAATGACCGAGACCGCACTCCTCGCCCATTCGCCCTCTTTGTGCTTCCACCATTTTTCTCCCTGCTGGAAACTCGGCCCATTCTGTAATTGACATCCCCCTGCTTCGCCAGCACCTGCCATGGCCTTCCCCACCCTCCACGCTCGCGCCGAGGCCAAACCGCTCGAGCACCGCTCATGCCTTACACCCACTACTGCCAAGAAGCTCCTCGATGCTGGATATCCCGTCCTCGTCGAGCGCAGTCCCACGGACCCGACGTATGCCCGCATCTTCAAGGACGACGAATTCGAACAGGCTGGCTGCACCCTTGTAGACACAAACTCATGGGAGACTGCGCCCACTGATCGCATCATCATTGGCTTGAAAGAGCTCCCCGAAGCAGGGACTCCCCTCAAGCATACCTTTATCCACTTTGCACATTGCTATAAAGAACAGGGCGGATGGCAGCAAGTCTTGGCGCGCTTCCCTCGAGGCGGGGGCACCCTGTATGATCTCGAGTTCCTCCAGGACACTGCCGGCAGGAGAGTCGCTGCATTCGGATACCACGCTGGGTTTGCTGGAGCGGCGCTTGCTATCAAGGTAGGGGCGCGCGCTGATTTCCAAGCGTCTGTCGCTAACTCAGCTCTAGACCTGGTCGTGGCAACTCACACACCCCAACGGAGAACCGCTGCCTGGACTGGAGACCTTCACCAATGGGCGAGGCTACTACAACAACGAGACTGAGCTGATTGCGCAGCTCAAGGAGGATGTTGCAACCGGCGAGAAGGTTGCTGGCCACAAACCCACGAGCCTTGTTCTCGGAGCATTGGGCCGCTGTGGTTCTGGTGCTGTGGATCTCCTCGAAAAGGTCGGCTGCGCAGAGATCAAGAAGTGGGATCTCGCTGAGACGTCGGAGCGACCAGGCCCTTATCCCGAGATTGTCGAGTCTGACATCTTCGTCAACTGCATCTATCTATCCAAGCCGATCCCACCCTTTGTAGACTTTCAAAGCCTCAAGTCCCCATCTCGCAAGCTCAGCGTTGTATGCGATGTCAGCTGCGATACCACAAACCCGCATAACCCGATCCCCATTTACAATGTCAACACTACCTTTGATAAGCCTACCGTTGAAGTACCAGTAGAGGGCAACGGCCCAAGACTTTCCGTCATCTCCATAGATCATCTCCCTTCGGCCCTCCCGCGAGAATCATCCGAAGCCTTCAGCTCCGCATTATTGCCGAGCCTGCTAGCCTTGAAGGATAGAGCCACGACTCCCGTATGGCAAGGCGCCGAGAAACTCTTCCAGGAGAAAGTTGGCACACTACCCGAGGCGATGGCTAAGAGGGAGCTTTAGCTGTGTTTTGATAAGCCATTTTGATTTATTGATCCGCGATATCAAAAGTTCCCACGGTTCGGTTAGATAAAAGGGTTTTTGATGGTGAAATTTTTGCACGAATTATGATGTTATAAGCTCTTGAAATCCAAATGACGTACAAAGCCGTGCTCTAGCAGACCAACCTTTGATTCTTCCGGATGTAGCCTTATATGATTGCTACAAATGCATCTTTACTCGTTCAAGTAGCCGTTTATTAGCCGTGGAAATAAATCCCTTTCCTCATAGCAATAGACCGCACCTGTTAATTGCATGTGTTTACTCACTTGCATCATGTGGGACGACCCGGTCCGATTGCATGCTTACTTGGAATACTAGATCTTCTTCCAGCGCATAACCTGCTAGAGAATTTACAAAATTGTAGAGTGATGCGTACAATAACCGTAATGATGAACGGTAATCTGTTCGGCTACAAAAAAGTCTAGTAAGTGTTTGTGATCGACAGAAACAAGGGGGCTGGAGTGACGTAGACATAACTTCATTCTATCCTATGTCGCTATGGACCAATGAGCGCCTACGAATACGCAACACCACCAAATCCGCACAATGCGCGCAGCCGAACCGACATTGCCGCCACGGCGTTAGGGGTATGATGTAGTACTATATTAGACTTAAAAAATAAAATAAAATCAGATATCTACTTCTGGGGTTCCCGGTTCTAGTGGGTAGACTGGCTATTCTATCTAACACTCCATTGACTGCAGGGCTGACATGGAAAACGCTTACGAAGTCCCCGTCTCCCTAACCACGATTGGGACCATTTTTATTGCATCCGGTGCTGCAGCTGCGCTATGGATCGCTGGCGACATTGCATGGAGACGGGGTTGGAAGAGCATGATGTGGATAATGTAAAGCTTTTTGCGTACTTGATGTGCGACGTGACGAGACTAATTTATGGAATAGGATCCCGGTATACGTCATCAACGCTACCTACCTCTGGCCGATTACAGTATGGGTATACATCAACTACGGCCGACCGCCAAAGCGGGTGAAGAAACATTCAGTCGAAACGAAAGACGCCCATCATCCTCCACATGGTCGTGGTGGAGGAGAAGCTGATGAGGGGCACGGGGACGCCGAGGGCGGAGAATGCGGAGGACATCATTTTCATGAAGGGGGCTCGCAAAGGCCCATGTTTGCGACAATCACGGTTGCGGTCTGCCATTGCGGGGCTGGATGTGTTCTCGGTGATGTGGTGGGAGAATGGCTCGTCTACGGAACGGGAGCTACTATTGATGGAAAGGCTTTATGGCCGGAGTTCCTCGTCGGTAAGTTTACTCCGACTCATCACTTTCTAGTCTTGGGGCTAAGCATGGTGCAGATTTCGGCTTCGCGATCGGTTTTGGCCTACTCTTCCAATACTTCAGTATCGCGCCAATGTCCGGTCAATATGGCATGACTACTCTTTATCGCGCCTTGAAAGCTGATTTCCTGTCACTGATTTTCTTCGAGATTGGCCTATTTGGCTGGATGGCCGCTTTTCAGGTCGGAATCTTTGAATGGAGGTTGGAGATGAACAATGTGTTGTATTGGTGGATGATGCAAATCGGTATGTTTTTCGGACACTGGACGGCTGTGCCAGTCAATTGGTGGTTGATCACGAAAGGCATCAAAGAGCCTTGTGCATAGCAGCTTGCTTCACTGTTTTAGTATTCAATATCGGATATCGGAGTTCCCTAGACAGTGGAATAACTCAAAGTGAGTATTTCGCTGTTTACAGCACATGATGTGCTCTGAAAGATTCCTATGGGAAGAGACTAACGTCTGTCCCTGCGTGGCGGGACGCGCAGTGTCGCGGGACAGGTGCATGCTTCGGACGTCCGGAGTCTCTCCATTGCAGGATTACAATACAATTCTATAGCTATTACCTCTTAAAGATACTTGACTCCGACGAATACTCTTATGATATTGACAGTGCTGCTGGTTGTTTTATTAGCGCCGTCAATTGCTTTGCTAACTATACCCCCTGCCTATTTACGACGTTACCGAACTCTTTATAGTTCGGATAGCTAGAGAAGAAGCACAAGCAAGAAAGAAGCTATTCCTAGACTTAGAGAGCTACTTTAACCTAAGTATTGTACATGCCGGGAGTTTCTCTGGGCACGAGAGAAGAACCTTAAAGGGCTCGCTTTGTAGCGATATTGAGTAGCGTATTTTAGCTTGCAGTAGCCTGCTTATAAATTACGATGTTTTATTGCAACGAATCTATATGCTATAACCTACTCGGGCCAGCCTCTCGAATAGCTGTAGCGCATGGCGCCGGGTTTCTAGAAGTATCTACGGTTTCTCGGGGATTAACGTTACCCTACGCTGCATGACGGCGTCGCTAAGAATCTATTTGCCTACAGTATACAAACATAAGTTTTAGCGCTAGACTAAGCTCATTTCTACCTAAGTCTGCTTCAGACTCTATACCGTTTAGAAGCTGGTTTAGCTGCTTCTGTCTTGACGTTGGCAGAAGGATTCATAGGAATCTTTTTCTGCACCAACAACTCCGCTGTTGATAGATTGATTTCGCCCTATTCTATACTTGCAATGGGGATTTTGGCAAGTCTGCCGAACTGTATCAGATATTGTCGTTCGATATCACGCCGGATATCAGCTGATATACCCCCTTTTCTATGTACATAAATATGGCCTGCTGGCCATCCTCAATCAATCAGTCCAGTTCCTCATCTCCCTCCCTGAGACAAGATTCCCCTCTCATCACAATACTTAATGCGGCAAGTCTACTTCGAAGCATCTCACACTTTGGATGATCGGTTCCAACCACATTCTCGTAGCCTGAGAGAGCTTTCGAGTACCAGGCTCTGGCATCCTCCACCCGGTGCTGGCAATCGCAGAGGGAAGCAAAGCCCCACATAGTGGTGAGCGCAGGAAGATAGGTAGGTACGTTTTCTGGCTTGATTGCCTTCTCATATCCCTGCAACGCCCTCCGGTACATCTCCTCTGCATCGTCAAGCCGTCCTAGGCTCTTATAGAGGTTGCCCAAGTTGTTGACTGTAGAGAGTGTTGATGTGTGCTCTGGTCCCATGCCTTCTCTTCGCCCTGCAGCGCCCGCTAGTACATCTTCTCTGCCTCGTCAAGCTGTCCTATGTCCGCATAGAGAAGGCCCAAGTTGTTGACTGTGTCAAGTGTTGATGTGTGCTCTGATCCCCATGCTACTGATACATTCGATCGCAGTGACTATTGTTCGCTTTACGTGTGCGCCTCTGTAGTCTCGCATGTCGTTCTTACCTACCAGCACTTTTACCGAACCTAGAATCGAGAGTATGACGCCAGTCTCGCCCATATTATACACATTCTCTGCTAGGATGAGTTGAAGCTCTGAACTAAGAGAACAAGTGTTATCCTTTCTATCTATAAGCTAGAGACCTATTTATGTAGGTCTACATAGAAGGGTGCGTTTTAGAGTGGCTCATCACTGTTTGTGATGGGCCATCACACCACGTGATCTGGGATCCAACCGGATGGCCGGGTCTTGTAGTATCCGCCCGATCACCTCGAACTAGTGCGTAATCTTCCAGTATGTGTTCTTCTCGTGGCGGTTCTAGTGAGCGCTTTAACTCTCCTTGCTTGTGTTTGCGGATGACGTCTCTTAAAGGCCCGAGCCCAGTTTTTACTCGGTGGCTTGCATGGTCTGTCTGTCTCGGATCGCTAGCGGGTAATGCAGAAGGCTAGAAACGGCATGAACTTGATTCGCACTGGCTGCCCAAGATCGGGCATTTGTAGGAGAAACTGTCACGTATCAGGGAGCATCAATTGCTGAGGCAAATATTGATGTATTGAAGGAGGGTAAGTGGCCTGCTTCGGCAGAGGCTGGCGATGGCGAGACTATATAGGCCTGAAAAGCAGACCAACTATAATAGGATAGTAGAAACATGTGACAGAAACTTGACCAGCGCATCCTCCTCCCAGGGAGAGAGGTACTGTTGACTCCGGGCCTTCTCCTTCATCGAGCGGTGGTCATGAGCATAGAAATGAAGGGCAGAGCAAGGGACATCGCCATGATCTGCTAGAGCATGGTAAGAAATAGGTACGCCGGGCGGAGGGCCTTGTGACAGCGCTCGACTAGCCTTGTCCATTACAACAATGAGCTGGAAGATTGGGAACGGCGGAGAGCGCGTTGAGGTGTCTCCAGGCAGCACTCAGTACTGGGGATGAGGCCACGCTGCAGAAGTAAGGCTGAGCATCTGGTAGACGCTTGTAGAAAGCCGCCAGCATGCGCGATAGCTACTCTTTGTAGTTAGCCTGCTCTAGGCATAGCGTCGAATTCGTTCCTGACCGGCGAAACTCCCGGACTACATCCATTTTTGGGTCAAAGTAGCCTTCAGTGCTTGAAAATAGAATCTTCTTTGATCGTACTTTGCATTAGATCCCCCGAACCCTACAGAGACCCTCGTGGTTGCGAATAGACAGGGGGTCGGTTGACAGCGTTAACAAAACAATCAACAACACGGCTAACATTGCGGTAATCCTTGCCGGAGGCTGATGTTCTAGAGGCAAATTCTTTGCAGAGCACTAACACACTAACTATGTAGCTATAAACTTGCGAACAAAGGTTGTGAAGGTCCGAAGTGCCAACCCATCCCGTTACGCCGTGCGTCCGGGCACGCTTGGACAGACGTTATGCAAACAATTTAGATTCATTATCTTTTCACAAAGAAAAGCCTTCTGTACAATCCCCAATGATAGGCAAGCAGTATCGCCTAGATTTTTTCTCACTAAGATCTCAGTTCACCCACCGCGCACAAGGTTATTAGTACAGATAATAAGTAGGAACTGTTGAATAATAGGATTTGGGTTTTAACACTTAAAAAAATCAAAACATTGTAGAGAATCATCACAGAAAGCGTTCCTCACCAATCACTCCTAGCAGAACTTCCGGCGCCATATAGCCAGAGAGAAATCGCAACGAGCGAGGAGAAGTCAGAAGAGGCAGTTGGTATAATATCTAGGCAAGACCAACAGATTTTGCTTTGTGCTTGCTAGTATCTCAAATTCTTACGCTGAATATGGAGCTTCTAATACATCAAGTCACCGCTCTTCCCAAAAGACCGAATCTCAGAAATCGAGGGCAGAAAGTTTCACTTCAATTGCGCATGATCCTCAGTCTCTTCTGAGTACAATACTTCGAAGAGACGCGTCGGAACACATCCATGAGGAACTAAGAAATAAGCCGTTGTCACCTACGAACAGCGAGCTAACGTTGAGAGCAGACAGTGAGCTAAGCTCTACACAGCATCGCGGCCCAGGCACTTATACTATTCCAGGAAGCAGACCGACGGTTTTGCCCTATATGGTGGGTGTAGCGGATAGGCTACGAATACAATACGGTATGAGCCCAGCAAATCTACACTTGTTCGAAAATCCATTATGGGATTCCGCACCGAATGTTTCCCAGTCGTTAAAAGCAGCCGGAACGACTTTTACGCATATTCTTGGACTAGGACGAGTATATAATAATAGTTCGACGAGAGCTTCGGATGGCTTCAAGGATACTTCCCCAAGAACTGCTTTGTAAACTCGGATAATATGTACATTGGGCAGTTTTATTCCTCTATTTCTAAGCACATGATCCTATGGTTGGAATGAATGGCCTATTAATGGGGATGTCAGGTCCATCTTTCATGAGGCTTTACTGAATATTTAGAAAAACTTAAAGCTATATCCTCCCAAACCAAGATCATCTGTCAGTTCATGATATGACGCGGAATAGAAAATTTGACAGTTACAAGAAGATCTGCATTGGAAGCATCTCACACTGCTACTCAACGTATTTAAATGTTGAAATCATTCCTATTTCATATTTAAATTCTTCAAGTTTGACTATTACAGTTGATCTAGAAAACCGGTCCATGTGTCTTCCATAATCCTTAGGATATTCTACAATCTTCAACCACGGATGCAGCAAGTCTATATAGAAGAAAAGGTTACAGCTCTTTATTAATTCCATTAAATCGTAGACCTAAAGTACAAGCGGTGCGACCGGGAAGTGTATGGCAAACGATACCTAGAACGCCACGATCGTATCGATGTTAATTTAAAAAAAGGTAAATTTCCTCAGTATTCTGGAGGATTTGATGTTAAGTTCGTTCCCATGTAATTTCTGCCTCATATGTGAACGGCATATGCCTGATTTAGCGGAGCCTTGTTATACTATAGAGCTGTCTTTAAGAGTCATAGTCGTAGCAGTGCGAGTGGCGCGTATGCAGTAATTGCTTTCTAGATTATCTATATAAGAGCACAGATGCAATTTTACAAGTAACCTCGTAAAAGGACGCACTGATTCTAGTCATAGGTACCCGGAAATTGCAATCAAATCTTAATTCATCACATCCAAACAAACCCATTGTCTTCACAGCAAGGTCACATTTCAATTTCTGTTACATATCCTAATTAGCTCCTTAATCTCTGTTCTGGACTCCTCATCATTTCACAGTCTATATAAATATATTGTACATACCGAGCCTCACCATGCTTTTGGTCACTGCGAAACGCTTACCGGGAGCGAAAATGCCGTGGAAAGATCAGGAATGGCTGAACAGTTCCAGAACTTGTTGCTCCCAAGCGCCGTATTTCAACTTCTGTCACGTTTCTTCCTACTTCTTCTCGAGATACAGAATGTTATATTTATTTTTATCTTTGCTTCATCGATGTTTCAAGGGCGCACAGACAATTCTCTATCCACCTGAGGCCAGCTTCTCCTAAGTTATCGCTAGTTTAAGGGGAAGATGGAATTAATACCCTCGTCTCCAATTACGTCGCTACTAAAGGCACATCAGGATGAGAAATTTCCCAGCCATCCTCTACATATCGCTTTCACTACCAAAGAATTTCAAGTTCAATAACTACTTGTGGTGAGAGGCGAATCTTGTTTTAGGGAGGGAGATGAGGAGCTAAACTAGTTGATTAAGGATGGCCAGTAGGCCATATTTATGTATATAAGGAATGGTATATCAGCTGATATCCAGCGTGATTTGATATCGTGCGATGGTATCCGATACAACCTGCAACCGGATAACTTGCTCCCGTACGGTAGTAGGAAATCGTACTCAGTAGACTCGCCAAATCCCTATCACACTGCTAGTAGCTCCTATACAAGCCATCCTCCAGCTAAAGTACAAGTAGGGATTACAGGCATATATCCTACACTACATATCGCCACTCTTTGGAGTGTTTACAGATACACTTACACTTGCAATTCAAGGTGATAATCTTCCTCTTGTCCATATCGGCAGAGTATTTCATATCCTCCGAATAACCTCAACAGTTTAAGCGTGACAACGACTGCCGTATTGAGCGAAAATACGTATCTACATCAACCGCCTGCATTACAGAGTTACTCTTAATGCTAAGGAGATGGCGGTTAACTGGAGTACAGAATATCACTACGGCATGCCATTGTTCTTTCAGCTGGAGTGGATACGATCGAAACCAGCTAGAATACAGCTGACCTTCCAAACCGGTAATTTGCCTTGGAGGTAGACCGGATGCATTACCTCATCGAGATTGTGTGTTGGAAAAGCGAGACTAAGTTCCGCAAAGGGGCTTGGGTAGCAAACTATATGGGACTCCGATAATGCTTCTAGTCGACTACTCTATCTTAACAGTCCCAACTAATAGGTTTTAACTCTGCCACTGAGTGTTCCTAAGTATTCACACTCCTGTAGAAGACAACTGAGTGCTTACTTGGAGCCTAGTCTCCCTTTCTTAGAAATAGTGATATCGTGTGCCTGGGTTATAAGGCTATTGATTCTCAACCTTTAGGTATTATAAGTCGTGAGAAAGAGAAGTGGAGTAGCCTTTACAGTTTGCCTCTTCAAACGAATAGCGGAATTTTAAGTCCTAATATATTGTTCCAAATACAGAATCGCAGGCTTTGGCTAAATCATAATCAAAGACTGACGTATAGCGGAAGTAGAGAAATTATATTAAGCTGGTTAATTTTGTAGAGCATGCTATCTTAATAGTCCGTTCATTTCACTTTAAGAGCGAATAAGGTCCTATTTCTGATAAGAATCACTCAAAAAATCTGTCCTTAGTTTCCGAAAGCTATACCGGTGACTTCCCTCGCTATAGTCATTCAGTATATGAGTTTCCAGAACTGCGTTATTCTAACGGTATATGAGGAATCCCCGACTAAATTATTGTAAACCACTCTAGAAAAAGTGTTGACTGCAGATATCTTCTCTCATGGCTGTAGGACACGAATATTTTGTATATTTTCAAAACTTTCAGATCTTTCCCCAGTGGTTCTCTGGAGTGTTAATTAATGAACGTGCTACCATCATGAAAAGGAAGAAAAAGATGGCTGCGGTAGAATTTGAATTGAGTCCTGTTCAAGACAGTGTTGAAGGAGTCGGTGGACCCCTGAAAGTGTGAAACATCCAGGTGTAGATAACCATCAGCCGTAAAGCCTCGGGCCTACATATATGAATTTCTCTACTCTGTCGCACATATCTACGGGCCTGCATTCCTAAAAGGGAAACCTCAATCTACCACATTTCCACCATTCCCCAACCGGCCTCCGTTGCTTTTCCGTTGTGTTAGTGACGCTTCTGTTGTAGTCATCAACTTATAATTTGGAGAATTACGAAAATTGTATGATTCCTTTTCAGGATTATGAGGAGATGATTATACACCCATTGGCCATTATATCAATTTGATGTGAACTATGCTGATATATTTACAACAAATTGTACGTAAAGGAAGACTACTCCGCATCCTCCATTCCCATATCAAACAGCAAAAATTCAGCTGGTTCCGTGCCAACACTTTCTACCTCAACCTTGCCAGGGCCCATAACGCCCTCAACATAGGCACCGTCGCCCTCTCCAAGCACAGTGTCGCCGATCTTAATCTTAGCGCCATCGTCCTTCGGCTGTGATCGCTTGCTCATGATAACCTGCAGGAAGACCTTCCTAGGCCCCTCGGCAACAACTTGGTGAGTTACCTTGTTGCCCGGCGAGAGAATGGAAGCATCCATGCTTAGATCTGCCTGAAGACCAATGGGCGCGTCTCCGGCTGCTGGGTCCCTTAGACGGTCCGTGTACTCCATAACACGAACAAGTTTATCCTTCTTCTGCTCATCGGCGAATTTCTTAGTCTGATAGTGCGGCTTCAAGCCCCGAATATTTGGCTTCACCCATATCTGAAGGAAATGCACTTCCTCGTCTTGATTCCTATTGTACTCAGAATGCCTGATGCCGGTCCCTGCACTTGTAAATTGCACCTCGCCCCTCTTTAGGTTCTCAAGATTGCCGAGCGAGTCTTTGTGTTCAAGGGTGCCGTTGACGATGTACGAGAAGATGAGAAACTCGGAATGTGAGTGCGTGCCGAATCCGGTGCCAGGCTTGACACGGTCTTCGTTTATGACGCGTAGAGGGCCGAACGACTCGTGGCGCGGATCGTAGTATGAGGCAAAGCTAAATGTGTGGAAAGTATAGAGCCAGCCGTGGTCGGCGTGGCCCCTAGCAGCCCAGGGGCGCTTGGTGATGTTCAGCGACGGCGATGCGGTGGTTGACATGGCTTTGAGGGGAGTGTTCGGCAGGAACTTGGCCAAGATGCTGCGAGCTGGGGCGTAGGAAGCCAGGATGATGGTTAGAACTGCGAAGAAAGTAGCAACTTTCCTTGAAATATACAAAGATAGTGATCGCTTTGCAATTGGTGTGTCTATCATCTAAGGAGAGTGAAATTTTTCATCGTCTAGATCCTGGAGGCTTTATATACTGGTGAGCACGCCTACAGGTTAGCGCGCGATGGTTGTAGAGAATTCCACGGAACATTGGAGACAAGGCTTCTCTCAGAGGAGTAGCCCTAACGACGGCTTTGCAATGGCTTTGCAATGGTGAGTAAGTGTTGATCGAGTGTCCTTGCGCTGGGCAACATTTGGCGGCACCGCGGCTCCGTCAGCCATGACGCAACCCCTCGGCTCTATTTCTCAGCGACCTCTGATTGGCCAGTCCTTATCCCCGCGTACGCTCCCTGACCACATTAGCCTTGCTGCTTTCGCAGTCGGCCATGGGAGGGGCTAGATAATTTCTCCCTTTTTTCCCTTCCCCCTCTTTACTTTCATCATTGCTGTGATTAGGTGTTCCCTAGTTTGGGCCGCTGATTACCAGCATGGCACTCAAGGCATTCGATCCAAACGCCTTCATCTACAACTGGTCTGATGAGCAACACGTCCCATCCGAGCAGAACGCAGAGACATTCCGAGACTGCATCCGTGAAGCATTCAATCTTGCGCCAAATGATAATTACGTATACCGAGCTCAGTGCGTCACAACGCTAGATGTAACCCAGGCCGCCATTAATGGCAAGAGGAAGAACGGGCTACATGATTGGTACCACGACGAAAACAGACAAGACCTGGTATCTATTTCCCCTCCATCTCTTGTATAGCAACATCGCTTTCCATTATCGACCCATTCTTACCCCGCGTCCACAGATGCATCGAAACGGTTCCTGAAGAACATCACAGATCGAGCCCCCTTCACCCGCCGAGATCGAGGCATACATCTCGCTGTTCGATCCCGCAGTATCCCTGCCCAAAGCCCTGAATGCCTTCAAAGCGAACTCCAAAGCGAACACCCTTCGCGCCTTGATATCTACGCACCTAAGCTCACGCTACCACAATAGCATAAAAGGCCTGATACCAAATAAGAAAGAAAGAACGCATGTCAATCCTTATCTTTCCCTGTGGCGCTACTCTTGCCGCGAATTGGAATGGGCCGGGCCCCTCCCAACAACGGCCGACACAAAGATCTCCCACCACATGCTACCCATTTTCTACCACCACTTCGGCTGCGTCGTCCCTTCCTACACTGCACTCTACGTCATCGCCAAACTCGCCCAGCCCTCGAAGCCGAGCAGGGAGCCTGTAAAACCAATCTTAGATATCGGAAGCGGGAATGGTTACTGGGCATTTATGCTGCGAAACTTTGCCGTAGAAGGGATGAAGGGGTTGAAGGTTCATGCCGTCGACAGCGGGCTATCTGAGTATAGGGTAACCTGGATCAAGGACACCATCAAGCAAGATGGTGTCGAGTTCTTACGAAAGTACCGGGATGGTGAGGTTGTGATTGATGGAGGAAAGGGCTGTGTGCTTCTTCTTGTCTATCCGCAAGCAACGGGAGGCTTCACTGAGAAGATGCTGAGGGCATATAGAGGAGATGATGTCGTGGTAGCAGGGACGCAGACGGGGAATGGTTTCACGGGGTTTCAGAACGAGATGGTAGACCAGTGGGTGGAAAGGGAGATGCCAGAATTCAAGCTCACGCTGAGGGTGCCATTGCCAAGCTTTGCAGCTAAGGATGAAGCACTGTTCGTCTTCAAACGGAAATAAATAAGGGCCCTACTGGGTAGACAGCTATACAAGCACACATCTGCTCTGCTATGCTTATTTTATTCGCGAGCAGCTATATTCGATATGCCAGACATCTAGAATTCTCAAACTATACACCCTCAATAATGCATCATCGGGGTATTCTCACCTAGCAATCAACAGCATAGGTCTATTTCCACTGTGCTTCCTTCCTGCCCTGGAATTCTTTCAAGATTTCCACTCGCTCCTCCAACGCCTTCAGCCACTCGCCTAGCCTCTCCTCCACAACCTTCGCATCGCCGCCCAGCTTCTTGTAGAAGTCCTTGCGGTAGGGGGTAGCAGACATGGCGGCACTAAAGATGGGCTTGATGACAAAGGAGTGGTGGGGCTTGAGCGTGTTCCCGTACGCTGCACGGAAAGAGTCGCTGAGTTCTTGGGATGCGTTGGAGAGATTCTGGCGGAGGGCTTGGGCGGTGAAATCGAGGCCGCTGCGGACGAGTTCTTAGGTTGGCTTAATTCAATGCTGGAAAAGACGTACCGGACAAGCCACAGAAGTCCCTCGGTTGCGGTATGTATCTTCTCCTTTAGCTCATTGATTACGAGGTCCTGGAGGGTCTCTGACAGGGTCGGAGCAGCGAGCTGGCGATCACGGATTTTCTACCACGCTCGATTAGCCTGCACCTCTGCGGCCTGCTTTCCTCTCTTTATCGCTGCTCGAAGTGTTGTCGTACCTTGATGTTGCCTAGCATGTCGCTCTTGACGGGCTTGAAGGCTGCAGACCCAAGCACATCTGCGTTTCAGTCAGTACCCCGGCCTTCGCACCGAGCAAACTCGACCAAATATGAGATATGACCAGGGCAAGCACACCAAATAAGGTGACAAGACTCTCTGCTGCCTCTAGGAACTCGGACGTCGAAATGGCGTTATCCTTGGTAGCATCCACCGGCACGTCGACGAAGCTGCGCTTCAAGGTATCGAAGAAGGTTTCCTCGGCCATTCTTTGTGTTATTCTCCTCTCCGAGCGGTTTTCAGGTAGTGGGCGGGGAGGAGCTGCGCAGGGTATGAATTGGAGCAGAATGTAGTAGAAAAGACGAGTCTTTGGAATTGGCAAGTAGACACAGCGAGTCTACGCAGTACAAGGTAGCGGTGAGCCGCGGGGTCGTTGTTGGGCTTGGCAGGAGGCAGGGGCCAGCCCTAGAGCGCTTACCCCTCCAAGCTCCCCACCTAGGTAGCCTACTACTTCTGTGTACCTCTATGGCTCTTGTATGGACCGCGGCGCGTATCTAGCTTCGCTCATAGCAGCGACTTCGGCGGCCGTGCGAATGTATCCCGCAGCTCCCCTATATACCTAAGACTAGGTAGCTTCTTCCACCTAATTCACCCGGTTATTGGGCTTCCCTACCTCCTATTACTCTTCATTGCTCTCCAACTCTTCTGTATCTCCAAGTCGCCAGAATGCCGACCACCATCCGTGAACGCTCACGCATCTACAACATCGCCTCGATCCCTGGAGACGGTATTGGCGTCGACATCACCGAAGCCGCTGTTCAAGTCCTCAGCACGCTATCCAGATCGCTCGGAACCTTCCAATTTGATTTCAAAACCTTTGATTGGAGCAGCGACAAGTATCTCGAGCGCGGATGGTACATGGAGCCCGATGGGCTCGAGCAATTGACCAAATACGACGCCATATATTTCGGGGCTGTTGGTTCGCCTGGTGAGTCTCCGTGGATGGTCAAAACCCCCAAGAGGTCCACAAGACGCGACTTGGAGGGGTCATATCGAAGCTAACGTGAATAGACGTCCCCGACCACATTTCCCTCTGGTCCCTCATCCTGCCAATTCGCAAAGCGCTGAACCAATATGTCAACGTACGCCCTACGCGCATCCTCCCCGGCACCAAGTCACCTCTCGGAGACGTCCGGCGCGAGGATCTAGACTGGGTAATCGTGCGCGAGAATAGCGAGGGCGAGTACTCGGGCCAGGGCGGTACATCGCATGAGCACTCCGACCACGCTATCGCAACCGAAGTATCCATTTTCACCCAAGTAGGCATCGAGCGCATAATGCGCTTCGCTTTTGAGACCGCCAAGAGCCGGCCTAGGAAGAAATTGACAATGGTGACCAAGAGCAATGCGCAGAGGCATGGGATGGTGTTGTGGGACAAAATTTTCTACCAGGTCGCAAAGGGTTATCCGGACGTGGAAATTGACAAGATGCTAGTTGATGCTATGACGGTCCGAATGGTTCTCAATCCTAAGAGTCTCGATACCATTGTTGCAACAAACTTGCATGCAGACATCTTGTCAGACCTAGCGGCTGCTTTGTCCGGTAGCATCGGTATCGCACCGAGCAGCAATCTCGACCCAACAAGGAAGAATCCCAGCATGTTCGAGCCAATTCATGGATCAGCACCCGATATCGCAGGAAAGGGTATCGCAAATCCGGTAGGCGCATTCTGGAGCGCGGCGGAGATGGTTCGATGGTTGGGACAAGAAGATGCTGCAGATGGCTTAATGAAAGCCATTGAAAACGTAACAGCCGCAGGTATCAAAACAAAAGACCTGGGAGGAGACAAATATACAAAAGAAGTCACAGAAGCCGTGTGTACCGAAATCCAGAAGCTGTTCGGTCAAACGTAGATAATGTACAATTAAATACACGTACCTTATACATGCCCGCATTCAACATCACTCCACAAACACCTCCGGCAATATGCTCCCGCGCCCCTCCACAACCACACTGCCCCTTCCCTTTTCCCGCAAATCTTCAATATCTTTCCAGCCTCTAGTCCAGCCTCTCCAAACGCGAGTTGCCTTGCCATCGATCAACGCTTTACTGATCGGCCCAAAGTCATTGCTATCAAAGCTCTTCCTCCAATTATCGCCCTCCACCCACACATGTCCATACGGTACCACCACAGCCCCATCCTCTCTTCCCTCCTGCAGCCCATCCATCAACCCCAACCCTTTTCCACCCAGCCCCTTTGACTGCTCGACAGCGTATCCGCGCTTGGGATATACGATGTCGCCCTCCACGCCCACAATCCGTTTTATACTAATCTCGTCCGGCTTATGTGGCTTCCAGAACGTTACTATATCCCCGCGTCTCAGATTTCGGGTTGCCTTTCCCCGTCTAATTCTGACTCGATCGTGTTCGCCGCTCTCGTGGGCTGATGCGGAGAGCGACGGCGACATTGATGAGCCCTTGACTGTGTCGATAGATACTACACTGTCTCGAACGAAAAGGAAGGCGCCAGCCGTGAAGAAGGCGGTGCTGCCTATTCCGACGAGGCGCTTGGAGAGCGTTGATTGGGGGCGTTGCGGGCGAGGGGAAGATGGGGTGACTGTTGGCTGAAGCTTCAGCGGCGCCCTGGTGGGTTTAGCTGCCTTTCGAAGGATCCGTAATGGAGGCTTGGGGGGCATCTTGAGTATGGAAGATGCGTCAGCGCCCAATTGGTAGTTGAAGGGCCTCGTGGGAAGATGAAGCTTGGTCGGAAAAGGCTCGGAAATAAATACCGACCTAGGCTAGTGGCAGGAAACTTTGAGCCAAGAGCGAGATCACGTGCGGAATGGATGACTTCGCAATTAGCTAGGTAAATCCCCAATTGTTTTTTTTTTTTTTTTTTAAGAAAAAAAATAATGACTATATTGTCTCAGAGGACTACATCTCTAACATCTATCTGCTGGATCAATTGGCCGGCATATAGTACAAGTACAAACTAGTACATACGGACAAAATACATCGCAACCGTCCCATCTTAATGCTTGTCAACCAAGGAAATCTATTTCAAGGCCTTGATAACCGCGTCTGCGTATTCATACGTCTTGGCCTTGCCACCAAGATCGCCAGTGATGGTCTGTATCTCATTAGCGTTTAGAAGTAGATACATAGTGGCTGAAGAGTTCTTACCCTTCCCTCTGCGAGGACTTTGAAGATAGCAGACTCGATGTTGTTAGCGTGGTCACTGAGACCCATGTGTCGCAACATCATGATGGAGCTAAGCAGCAGAGCAGTGGGATTAGCAAGTTGCTTTCCAGCGATATCTGGGGCGGATCCGTGGACAGCCTCGAAGATAGAGCACTCATCACCAATATTCCCAGAAGGAGTAAGACCGAGGCCACCGATGAGGCCGGCGCACATGTCCGATAAGATGTCTCCGTAAAGGTTAGGCATAACCAAAACCTTGTCGTTGTATGGAGTAGGGTCGGTAACCATCTTCAAGCAGGTGTTATCTAAGAGCTCGGCATCGAACTCGATATCCGGGAAATCCTTTGCTACATCGCGGGCGGTGCTCAAGAAGAGGCCATCGGACATCTTCATGATAGTTGCCTTGTGGACAGCGCGAACCTTCTTTCTGCCAATCTGTTGGGCATGCTGAAAGGCGAAACGAAGGACTCGCTCGCTCGCTTCGCGGGTAATGAGCTTGATGCTCTGGACAACGCCGTCGATTACTACATGCTCAATGCCAGAGTATTCGCCCTCGGTGTTTTCACGGATGAGGACAGTGTCGACATTGTCGTATGGCGTCTTGTAGCCAGCGATGGATTTGCAAGGCCGGACATTAGCGAAGAGGTTAAAGGTCCGTCGGAGGGTCAGGTTGAGGGAGACGTGGCCTTTGCCGACAGGCGTCTGTTTCTGTCAGTGAGGCCTAGGAATTTGAGTGGCCAGTCATACAGCAAGGGGCCCCTTCAGCGCCACGTAGTTCCTCGTTACGCTGTCAATAGCTTCGTCTGGGATGACCGTCTTGCCGTCTTTCAGTCGCGGTGTAACATCGACAGATTCCCACTTAATCGGCACCTTTCCTACAATTAGCATCCATTCAAAAGTGCCATAGAGAGTGTGTTTGTACATTGGCTGCCGAGTAAATGTCCTTGACGGACTGCGCGATTTCCGGTCCGATGCCATCACCCTCGATGAGCGTGACAGTGTACTTGCCCTATCGGTGAATTCCAGTCAGCTTTCCATCCCGAGCAGTAGTCAGCGTCCGAATAGGCGCAGTTTCCAGCGCCATCTATGGCTTACATCGTTGCCCTTTTGTCCGTTGAACGCGGCGACTCGGTCGTTGGAAGCGTATGATCGCGATTGTGCCTACGTTGAATCGACCAGGTCAGCTCCGATCATCTTCAGACAGCAATTTGGGAGTTCCAGTCAGGTCCGGCCTGGTTGGGGGTGGGTGTAGAACTAACCTGCACAAGCGCGGGAGCCCATCTCGAAGTTCCATTTGCGCGGCGCAGGCATTGCCGCGCCGGGACGGCGAAAGAGCGGCAGGCCAGCATATTTTGTAGCTGGGAAAGGAGCCTAGTGTTCAATTGCAGCTACGTTCAAGGTCGTAGCCGAGAATATAGCTATGCGAGGTGGAGGGGCGGTGTCTGGAAGTCGGCTGGAGAGGGAAGAGAAAGCATGGAAAAAGCAAAGCTCCATTACCGAATAGTGTGGTGGCAGGGTTGCGATGCCAAGAGCGGGATCACATGTATCAAATCTGTATAAAAGCCGCAAAAAAAAAAAAGTTGAAATTTGAAAATTAAGGAAATTCCCACGCGCCGATATTTAAGTCAGTTCCCAATGCTAGCGGAAAGCGGTACGGCAGCTCCTCTGCAGCAGCTATGATAAGAGGATACGAAAGCACGGATTGGCATCCAAATAGATGCGTAGCAGCAGAATTCAGATAGGCTATACCAATAACAAACATGGAGCAGAAACCGAGCGAATTTATCTAGTGAGAAAAGCTGCTAGTACCGACCCACTGCCATGTTCTCCGTGCCATAACTGTAAGCGTCCGCATCTATGGCTATCGAAGTTGGACACATGTATGGCAGGAGAGGTAGCTAGGTCCACTATTCTTGCGCCTTGAATAGATATTGCGAGAATAATAGATATGTGGCCATGGGGCATAAAAGAGTAGGACCAAGAAATTCCCAACTATGGGATGAGAATGACAATGTCAAAGGACGGAGAGAGGACTAGCATAAGCCCACGTTGTCAGTAGAAGCTACAGAACTCTATATTCTAATGTGCTGTTCAAGAGCTTGCCTTAATTCTAATGTAGAATTCTTGGATGCTGGAATGGACCCAACGCGGGACGGAGCTGGGGTTGAGCGCTGCATTTCATCGTCACTCTTGGTGTACAGAACCACCTACTAGTTTAACTCAGCCCTAGGATGCCACTCTTTCTGGCTAGGAACGAGTAAGGCTTCAAATTTCGAATTCTTGATCAGGCGGAATCACGGCACGATGCCGTTTCGATGGCTCGCAACCGTACAGTAGTGACCTGTTTATGAGAAACACCAGACCGCGCTCCACTAGAAGTAGAGCTATATCGGAGATTTTCATGTGTTGCCGCCTTGCAAATGCTTGGCCAACTCTATCCAATAGCGTTGCCGTCTCATAGAGGAGGAATATCGCGTATAGCATGACGACGACGTTTCAGATTATAGCCGGCTCTCTAAACAAATCACCTTTGCCTGCAGTTCAATTCCATGGTTCTATTTCGGATCTTGGACATAGAATATCCTCAATCAGACTACGGTGATAGTTGGCCCACAGGGGTACCACACTGGAACCAAGCTATAGCAGTTTCACTTCTGGAACTTCATGGGCTAACATATCTATCTGCGGCACGCTCCGGGGGTTCATCACCGGAAATGGAAGCAAAAACAAAGACCGTCTAGTCCCTCCACTTGAATTACGTTTCCCTAGTTGAAAATTTAGCGCAAGCTGTCGTCATGGACAAAGAGAATTCTAGGAAAGGCGTCCTCCAGCCTTTGCCGATTCCCCGGACCAAACTTTCGTTACCTCTAACGGTCTCCACAACTATGGGAGCGGGTAAGCAAGGGACGCCAATTAGAGGTCCACCTTCTCTTGCGCATTACTCCAACAGGTATCGGCTTTAAATATAAATACACAAAAGTGGCGGCGCCAACCAGTTATGGTCGTAAGAGATACGTAAGAATAAGGAACCAAAGTGGTGCGGGTGGCACCGTTTGTTTATTGCTTCTGATCAGTCCGGAAGGCCTGAGAACTTGACCTGCAGCAGGAATTACGTCGTGTGAGGTAGACATATATAAGCTCTCCCAGCTATCATCCCAACTCTCTCTCCTTCACTACGCTTTCATCCCAAATCAATCGCACCTCATATCAGCTATCTGAGTTCTATATATATAGTTCACTCCCTTCAACAGGCACCATTATCATGCGTTTCTCCAGCGTCTTTGCCCTCGCCATCGGTGCCACAGTTGTCAGCGGTCAGGATGTTTCGTCGGTCATCAGTGACATCAGCTCTGCCTTGAGTTCTGTGATTGGAACTGCCACCTCATCCATCGCCACCGATTCTGCTTCCACCAATTCTGCAGCCATCTCTTCTCTCGTAAGCTCTGCCGAGTCCGTCGCTGCCTCTCTCCAATCTTCTATTACTTCTGATTTCGGTACTACTGGCTCTGCGGCGGCTTCCGCAAGCTCGGCCATATCATCTATCGAGAATAGCCTCAGCTCTGAACTTAGTTCCAACCTCGGCAGCATCACTGGATCACCCACCACCTCCAGTGCATCTCCGACTGGTTCTAGCTCTTCCACTCCCGGCGCTGCTGGTCCCGCTGCCATTCCAGCTATGGGTGCTGTAGCAGGTGGCATTCTCGCACTCGCTGGCCTTATGTAAAGCGGGGAGATGGCTCCCACTTCTCAGTAACAAAGAATCACGAACTTCGATATGTGGACCCGAGTAGGTTTGGTTTCAGCTTATTAGCTGAACCCGCTTCGTCTCGACAGAGACATTTGCACACTTGACAAATGGATATTATAATCCTGAAGTAATGAATCGGGTTGAGATGTTCTTTTACAGTATACCGCTTAAATAAGTTGCGCTATTAAAACATGTATTTCTAATTTCACATTCTACCTCGCTCAACCTATGATGGTTTGTTGTCATATAGCTCTTATTACACATCCTCTAATTAGGTAACTATCTCTCACAGATCGACATCTTTAATAATCCCTCTGACCAAGTGAAAACAAGAACTTCGAAAGCTCCCGTCAACATTTTAATCTCCCCCATTTTTGCCTCTTTTCCTAGCTCGGCGTCAGTCTCTTCGCAAAAGCTCATTCCCTCCCACCGTCTCCACTACACCTCCACCTGTCCTACAGACCTGCTTACGCGTCCGTATCCGCAATGACATCACCCGAATTCCCCACTACTCGAGGCTTGTGAAACCTTCTGATTCGTTACGCACTTGGCTCGTGCTTTTATCGGGCCGGATCCGACCTTACCTATTTGGGATTGATAAATGTTCGATCCGGGGTATGGCGTAGAGGTCGAGGGAAACAAGTGTAAATCGGAGACGCTTGGACTACTACTAGGTGGGGGGACAGTTGCTAGATGCCGTAGAATCATGTGATCCTCTACCTATGCATTTGGAAACTTTCTTCCCTGGCATTGGATAAGTACTCCGTCGGTAATCTGGAATGCAAGGCCCTACAATTATTTGAGATGTCAGGTTGCAGGCAAAACTACTGCTTTAATTACGAAACTCTAAAGAATTTTATTCTAACGAATATCGCGAGATTGCATCCTTCAACTCGGCGCTCATGAATTGTGCACCAGGAGAATGCCAGATGCAGGTGGGCAAGGTGGAATGCGCTACAAATACCGACTAGCTTATGGCCAGCGAATCATCTAGATTTAGGAGGGGGGCATGACTTGGATATTGTAATTGGAAAACTTCCTATCATCCCCTTGCAGTAACATGCATTAAAGTTTATCTCCTAATCCGATTTTTCACTGTTAGAACAACTAATTTGTACATTGTGTAATCTACTTCCTCTTAGTAATACTTGTAAGTATTCCTTGTCCAGTTTCTAAGTCATGAAAACAATGCCGAATCCAAATGACACTACAATATGCCTCACATATAAGCCTCCCTGGGTTCCATATCTTCATTCTTGAAGTATTCACCATAAGATTTGGCATTTTTGCATTCCTCGCAAACTCATGCCGGGCCTTACACACTGTATCAATAATTTCCTCGCGAATAACCCAGCAGGCGCTAGCGAAATGCAGCCTGCTGAGTCTAAATCCGACAAGGATATATTCCTTGTAATTTTTCCTGTAATTGGATTTGTAATGTTTGTTGTAATCACAGTCTCTATTCTTACTATTCAGCGTCGTCGTAGATATAAGGATCGAAAACAGGATATGGAGACCGGTTTCTCCAAGGACAAACAGTTCAAAATTGATGAGGATAGTTACTCTATCCAAACTGCGCGATCCTTGACATCTGAGCAAGCCGAGATGTATCTAGAGTGCCAGGGTACAAAATCTACGCTGCCTGAGAATGTTTCTCTCGAAAAGCCGAAAGAGATCGCTAATCCCTAGGGCCTTATTCGGCCAGGGCCAAAAGAAGCTACATTTAACCCAGATGCTCATGCTACAGCGATAGCTCAACTACACGCTCAGCAGAGCAAGCCGTAGTGGTTAAAAAGGCCCTCTCTCGAGTGGGGAAGAGCTTCTACTAATGAGGAAACTATCACATCAGACACGCAGAAACAGACTGCGCCTCCTATGCACCCATCGCCTGCCTAAAACTTTGCGTCTTACATGGGCCTCTACTTAGCGTATGGGCCACAAACTGTAAAGTTGCGTCCTCTCTGCTATCGAGTTGCGTCTCCGCGTGCTACCAAAACCTCTACAGAATTTCCGCTCCACTAACTACGGACATCGCGTCTACTGTACATATGGATGATTGGGCACATGCCTCGTTCACTACTCTCACCGATGTTCGTCTTTTTCCTTGGGTTTCTTCTTTACTCCAAGATCTATTCACTCATGCTGACATTGACCAGCAATACCTTTCGATATTCTTCGGATTCTTAGGCTTCTTAAGGAACTTCTCAAGGATCTATGACTAGCTTAGATTCAACGGGATCCATATCCTAGGCATTGCTTAGCTAGTATCAGGTTCTCCAAAAAGCAATATAGGGGCATTCTGAATGGTGCTAGGTATTCAGCCCTTGCGAATATCTGCATAATTATAAATACTTCCTTGTCTATCTAAATATCTACTGCGCACTTCATCTACATATGCTTCAACTAGCAGCCGTAGCCGTAATGGCCCTATTTTTGATCTCGCCACGGCGCGACAGTTCAGATAGCCCACTACGAAAACCAGCAACTATTGGATGGATTGTCCTTATCGGTATTTCATTCGTCATGGTCGCTTCAATAGCAATCATAATCCAAGAACCTCTACACGCCGGGAGTATCCCAACATTAGTTACATTATTAATAAGTTAGCTCTATATCTATTAGAATACAGTGCACTAATGCACTCCAGGTCATTTATTTCCTCGTCGAAGATTTTATCATCTAATACAACTCATCAAGTAGTACGGCAACGGAGTACCTTCGGTCGGCAGTCAATGGAGTTAGCCGTACTACCATACTGATGGGATATCATTGACTCACCCCTTAGGGGTGACTTTTTGAGAAAAATAAATCTAAAAATAAATATTTTTTTTTTGGCGTGTTTACAATACCATTCGCCGGGATATCCAAGTCTTTGTACCTAATCCTAGAAGGTAGCTTTCCAATTGCAGAACTCGACTCTAGGGATATTATTAATTTTTCAGCATGCCTTGCAGTCTCTGTCATTGGGATTGCTTTGCAACCCTTTAACGGCCGTGAAGTAGCCGTGATGGATATCTATGTCCGGCCTGGCTTTTTAAGCTCCTTCAATGGGATCATGCACCACTAATTATTGTGAACCTAATATTCACGGGCGCTTCCTTTGTTCTAGGAAAAGCTCAAATCTTCCAGATATACGAGAGATATATTAATACATTTAAGGGACTCGTATCAGTCTGCTTGGTTCGGCGCTCATACATGACAGTACCACAGCTAATACTCTTTTTCATAGCCGTAGCATGCACTAGGGGCCACTCAACTTCAGAGGCTTTTCGTATTAAACATTAATAGTGAAATGCCATTCTTCCGTCCTTAATTTTTACCGCCAATTCGCGTCAATTCGTGAATATAAGCAAAACTCCCGGCTTAGAACATCATTATTTCCCATTACAGTAGCTGTTATCTTCGTGGCATTTTTAATCTTCTACAACGACGACACTGCCAATTGCCAAATGAGATTTCAAATACGCTCTAGTGCTACCTATCGCACTAGTGGTAGGCATGTACAATGAGGAAATTGACTAAGTAGCCTCCCTCTTCTTGAGACGGAGGAGCATACCAAGCATTTAAATTTTAAAAATTCATGTCTACAGCAAGAACAGTCGCACAATCAATATGCAAATCAAGCAAACAATCCGCGTAGATAGAGTAAAATTTCGACCTAATATAGGGCATGAGGGTGAGACCTACTCCTATCATATTCGGAACAAATAGGACAACTTACAAAGCACACGGTTTTTTTTCATGTATGCCTATAATCCGCGTGAGTTCTACCCACGAATGGGCGATTAATTTGACCCTCCCAGAACGGAGATGCTAAACCTAGGCTAGTAGGGCCAACTCTGTAACTGTACCTGTAACTGAGTGTTACCACAGAAATATTGTATCACTTCTAGACCGTGATCCTGAGTTCACACTTAACAGGTCATTTCGTTCATGCTTGCTCTGCAAGCCACCGTCTTATCCAACTTATACCTTGAAGCTCTCACTAACAAAATTTTGAAGGAGGTTGGCATGGCTACACACCTTACTAAAAGGATCGGTTGAAGAGGAAGGTGCTTACTCTCCGCTTCTGATAGGCCCGGATGGTGAGCCGCTGTGACGAACTAATCGCCAGTGAGAGTTGCTCTGCGGCACACACCTCCGGGTCAATTCAAAGCCAATGTCTAAATCTTTCGTCTTTGGTATTCAAACTCAGCAGGAACAAATTCTGGTGAATGCATACACTGCAGTATTTTCAGATAAATTCTTGGCGCCTTTACCGCACCAAAGATCGATATTGGAGAAATAGAAGCTCCACGACCCCGCCCACGATTCTCCGGCATCTGCGTCTTCTTAGAATCGAATCAATACTATCCAACAGCCGCCGCCACGTTCCGAAAACACACAGCGAGAGTGGGGGAAAGCGTTCGTAGGAGATCGGAGGCGCCGTCTCTGGTACCACACATTAGGGCCGTGGAATTAAGCCTATTTGGGCTTAGCGAAGCGGCCGGGTCAGGAGTGTGGGTCCATGGGAAAATTCTGATTTTGCCGACTTTCCCATGTTTCATCATGGCATTTCCATCTTCTCCCATGGTATTCTGACCACTTTTCCATTCGAACCCTAGGCGGGAGCCGTAGTAGTTGCCGCCATCCGCCATCGCCATCACATTTGCAGCTCAAACTTCCAAATAATGCCCTCGCTCTTGTGCCCCTGTCAGCAGGTTTCATGTCAAGTCCCCATGTTGGGAGACGTCGGGTGCACCCTAGCTATGAACACGTCTGTCCCAATTCAAACCGTTCTCTTTTCTCTACCTAAATTCAACTATGAGCAGATTGGGCCAGGCTGGAAATAACGAACCTTCTGACCACGCGGGAGTACTTCAATGATAGGGCCAGGTCTCGTTTGCGACAACGGCCTAGGCTCGGGGCCGTAAAAGCCAAGGGCCTACGCCAAGGGTGAACATGTCCCCTTAGCTACAGCGACTGATTCTTATTAGAATAAAGTCGTAGCCAGCCACATATGGCAAACTAAGTGCCAGCTCATCTGATAATATGTTTAGCATTGACTTCGAATTTATTTCGCGGCCTTCACCGACTTTTCCTCCCCCACCCGGTAGGAGTGGCGAGCATAGGTGTTCCGCGTGCAAGGTGGCGAATTGGCCGAGACGTTCTCATTTTTTTGCCCATTTGTATCATAGAGTGACAGTCCATATTTGGTACGCAATCCTAAGAGCTCCCGTTGATGGCCGGGTGCCACGGTGTCGGTATTAGCGCCGTGAATCAGCTTCTAATCTGTCCTGCAGTCGCCCTTATACAAAGCTCGAGCTTGCTGATTCGCTGCGACCATGTCGTTGCTATTGACTCATTTCTTACCCCCCCCTAGAGACTCTTTCCTATGAATATTGAGACACGAATT
The DNA here is from genome assembly GCA_010094045.1 of Lojkania enalia. Taxonomy (NCBI): domain Eukaryota; kingdom Fungi; phylum Ascomycota; class Dothideomycetes; order Pleosporales; genus Lojkania; species Lojkania enalia. The sequence continues at coordinate 129,607 of ML986660.1, forward strand.
GCCACGAACACCATACTAACTTTTTTTTTAAATCTTGTGCGATGTCGAATCGCCCTTATCAACTATGATCGAACGCTTAGTTACCAGTTCCCCTTTGGCCAACATATATGCTACATGCCAACCGAAGCTCGCTAATGTATCCTTTCGATCTCTGAAGGCGGCCACGCCCCCTTCATACCCAACACCATACACGTATACACGTGAATCCTCTACCTGCACTCCGGCGCTTAGCTCGGCTTGAGTGCTCTCCAATGTCGCAGCAGTCTATAGCCGCAATGCGGGCAAGGAACCCCTCCACCTCAGCGAAGCCTCTTCAAACATGCGACGTATGCAAACTCCGGCATCAAAAATGTAGTGGCGAGCGCCCAAGCTGTTCACACTGTAACCTCCGAAACCTAGTCTGTGTTTACTCTACGACACCCGCCCATAATATCGATCACTCCGTTGTGCGAAAACGTAGTCTCCGCTCAGAAGACGGCCAGAAGAAAGCACACGTGTCTCAGTCGCCATCATCCATAGCCCGAGAAACTTCAGCCAACACACCGCCTGAAATAACTCATACTAAGTCAGTTGCCTCGCAGTCGAAATCCGAAGTAAAGAGTAGCAGGAAGCCTCCGAGGCAGCGGAATCCTCGATCCGCCGCTACCGCAAGCCTACAATATCTTGTTGATACGGCAAGACTGATCCTGAGACCAGACGAGGAACCTGACGGTGTCGATAATCCTTCCACAGAACACAAGAGACCAACTAAATCAATTAGTGTTTGGAACTCTCTGAGACATCATAAAAGGAACGTATTTGATCGTACAAGCCTTCCACCCCGGAAGTATGCGCAATCACTCCTAGACGCCTTTTTTGAAGGACCCAATCGTTATATTTATGTTTGCGAACGCTTGGAAATGCAAGCTCGGTTAGATCGTCTTTATAATGAAAAGGATGCCATTGAAGATGAAGTCAAAGCGCTCATATACCTGACGCTAGCTGTCGGAGCACAATGGAAAGATGGGGTCAGCAGCGAGGACTCCGCAACGTGGTCGGCAACAGCCCAAGATTGGATGGACATAGCCCAGCAGGACGACCAGGAGAATTGGTTGTGGGTTGCACAGGCGTTATTGCTCACCTGCCTACGGCATGCTGCAGAGAGACCCGCAAAATGCTATATAGATCTTGGTTCGTCGACTCGAATTTCGACGCATACCATCTATTCATTTCTAATAGTCCTCCCAGGTTCTGCAGTCAAGGTTGCACAAACTTATAGAATAGATCTGTCGTTCGAGGATTCCTGCTTCGACTCTCAGGAAACTTACTCCAAATGGAGACAAGTCTGGCTGAGTTTGATCTTCGTCGATGCGTACGTTGGCACAGTCCCCATTTATGATGTTTGCTCACCAATACATAGCTGGTTGTCCACAGCTCTAGGCAGAAACCCCCAAATAACATGCGAAACATCCCAGGACCCCTTTTTGCGAAATCTTAAGCTTGATTATGGGCTTCTAGGGTGCTCTGTTCAAACTTGCAACGCGAGGATGGGAGTCATCATCTCTAGAATGCTCAAAGACATCCATAGCTCCTCTCGCGTAGATATCCGGGTATACGACCAATATCTCCAGGTCATTCAGAAGTGGATCAATGGTATTCCCCCGCATTTACGGCTAACCGGAGAGGATGATAATGCCCTAAATAATCTGCAAAGTTCCATTACAGATTATTACTCAGCGGTAGGTTGACTCCGGGACCCTATTTGCAATATGTCCTCTAATATTCCTATAGCTTCATTTGGAGCTGACACATCTCGGAAGTGTTATGTTTCTGCTACGACCTCTTTTGTTACACTGTGCGGGAAGGGAACTGCAGCAACCCGATACTGTGCTTCCCGAAACAGTGCGGGTTCATGCGCAAGCTTGGTAAGAACTTGGTGGCTTTGGCGTATCTTTTAGTCGCTAACTTAACTAACACAGTACGGATAGCGCCATACGGATAGCTCGCTGTTGCTCCTCCTTGATGTCAAGAGGCATTTTGGCAAAACGATCGTGGTACATGATGTAAGCTCCACGAGCATTCGGAAATGAATATCATCTAACATGACTATAGCCATCTTACTTTTAATGCCGCTATAATTATCCTCCTTAATATGTCGCGGTCAAGGACGGTTCACGACGCCTCCAGAGTCACTCACGACCAAATTTATCAACATCAGCAAGAGCTGGGCTTCAGTATGTGTATGAGTATTCTATCCCACTGCGCCTCTCAAGACGCTCTCGCCGCGCATTTTTTCAAGATTGCACAAGATCTTCATAACAGTTTGCCCAGCAAGCACGCTACCGGCCCAATGGTGGACATAACCCACATGCACCCCCCTATTAACAAAAGACCGTCACTAAACCCACAACAAACCCCACCATCACGTTCATCCAGCAGCGCGCAAAGTCAACTCAGCCACTCCACCTCACATTCATCTTCCACTTCATTCTCGACCTCTACGCCCCTCTCCATGGCGGCTCCGGATCCCAATATGCCATTGTCCTCGGCCCCAAATATGGACGGTGTAGAATTTACTGGGCCGTTCCTATACCTTAACCCGGAAACACCATTTTATTCTGGTAGCAGCTCTTCCGAATTGCTTCGCGAGCTGGGGAGCGGGATGGATGGCATGGTAGATGTTGTCGATGAGGAGCTTGCCGGCATAGGACAGTTCGAGTTCGAGGATTGGCTAGTTGACAAACCTGGAAGTCTCGAATGATTATCTCTGACCAATCTATCCGCAACATCTTGTTAATAGTGAACTGGCAAGACGATGTGTCCAGGTTCGCGGGGTTGGCTAGGAAGTGATGTCTCCGACGATTCGTTACCTCAAGTTGAGTCTCAATGACGGTATCGGTACTTGGATACAGCACAAGTGAGCGACCCTTTCTCGTAAAGGAAGTAAGATTTCAATATCTTCCTAGATACAGTCCGATCTTCTTGGGTCCCCTTCGGGGGGTGCATAATACAAGGTGATTGATGGAAAGCATGTCTGGGCATACGATCGTGAAGGGATGTAAGAAGTTTTCCACTTTCCACACCATTCATTTACGAAGTATTGTAGATAGATCAAAAAAAAAAAACCTGATGATAAAGAGCATACTATTACTTAAAAACCACCATGTCATTGTTCCTCCGTCCTCACTTCACCAATCTAGTACCTACCCAGCTATCTTCACCCTTCGGGTAGCATCTCCATACGGAATCTACCCACACTCCTTCTCTTATCTCCCCTTTTTCTCGAGCATAGCATGCTAGAGACATGGACATTTTGTGTTGTATGAGCCTTAATACGGGGGCGTGATTCAACTCCAGTATGTTAGCACACTGTTCCCCTGACTTTTCGAAATATATAAGTTAGATCTTTGCATCCTTCGAAACACCGACCGCATGAGTAGCTACAAATTTTCCACAGCCACTGAAGACATTCTATGCACTCGAGAAGAGACAGCATCCTACGGGTTGTAGAAGCGGGTTTCTATATTTCGGCTAGGCGTTTCAAGATGCCACGTATCTCCGCACCAATCTCTACACATTACTTTTTCCTCCATTAAGCATATACTGAAAATAATGCGTTGCAGGTTTTCTGTTTGATCTTATATTGGACAAAGCGATATTTATATACTCGCTTATGGAGACGAGATTGTATCTTCTACAAACGGACTCCCCGGTCTCCAATACATGGCCAGCTACCCAATAAGTACTGTCTTGCCACCCCCATACTTGCCCTCCGGGCCCTCGAGGTGAGCATCTAGTACTGCAGTCTTCCCGTTCAATACCGTCTTGATTGCCTCTGGTAATAGCCTCCCCAACTCCTCCGCCGTACTAGCATGCGCGGCCCAAAGATCGCCGCCAGCCGCAGCCTTCGCAATCCCCGAATAATCGGGCGTCGGAGCAAAACTAATATTTAACTCTTCATTACTAACCTTACTACCCTCGCCATTAGGATGCACTAGCAGCATAGACCGCCGCGGTGCGTTCCACCCTTTATTGTTGAGAATGATGGTCAAAATGGGTATATTATAGCGTTTAGAGATCCAGTATACGGACCCGGGGACGGAGAATAGAAAAGTGCCGTCGCCGACAATCTGACAGACGAATTGTTTCTTGCCTTCTGTATCGGAGGCGAGTTTGACGCCGAGAGCTCCTCCACCAGACCAACCCAGACCGCCGCCTCCGCAGTTGATCCATGAGCCGGGGAGAGTGGCTTGAATTTGGTCGGCTACAAAACCGGTTTGCGTGACAGCTTCAATCGCCCAGATGGTGTCGTTGGGGCACAACTTCTTGAGCTGCTGGGCTAGGTAGGGAGTACCGAAGTGGCTGTTTTCGTCAACTTTAGCTTCTGCTGCGATAGTCTCGAGCTTCTTAGTGTAAGATTCTTGAAGAGCCGCCCAACGGTCTGAGAAGAAACTGCCAGATAATTTTTCCTGAAAGTTGGCATTTATGTAGGCGTTAATTTGACTGAGCGAAGTGTATGAATCGGCACGGTACCGCTGTAATGCTTTGATGTAAAAGACGGGCATCTGCTGTTTCAAGGGATCTACATCGATGTGAAATACTTTAGCACCGTCCCTTGGATGGCATTGGGTGTTGATCCAGGGTACATCGCAATCGACAACGAGAATCACGTCAGCCGTCTTGATGGCAGGCTCGACTCCGTATCGAAGGCCCAGCCATGCAGGGTGGTTGGCTAAGAAGACGATGAGTAGGGGTGCACTGATGGGGAGGCATTCACACGATCTATGCCTTTGGATAGCCGGGCGTACCTGGAAAACACATGTCGCTTCCGCCTGTGTCAAGCACACGGAGGCCTTTGACGTTGCTTGCCAGCTGCACTAGCTCCTGCACAGAGGCATGATTCCGGCCTGAATAACCAGCTATCACAAGCGGCTCCTGCGCATTCACCAATGCCTCTGCTATGGCCTTGACGCCACTGGATGGTAGCGCGGCCGGCTCGACAGGATTCCAGTACTCTTGTTGGAGGGAGTATGGGGTGAGGTCTTCCTCCATGGGCTCTCGTGCACCGTACAGATAGACTGGTCCTTTGGGGTCGCTCATGGCGAAGGATATGGCGCGATTGACCATTTGCTGCCTGGCGTTAGATTCGTCCCCGACCGGCCATGGTGCTTGCCCACCTTGACATTCTTCCCAGACTTAATCTCGCCAGTATAGCGGCAGTACTGTGCCAGGATCTGCTTCTGGTCCGGCACGTCTTGAATCCAGTGGATATACTCGGTCCTGCTTCCGCGCATTTCTCCCTCAATGGTGAAAGGCGACAGGCCGGCAAAGATCAGTACAGGGGCGCGTCCGCACGAGGCATTGTGCACGGCGGCGCCGAGGCCCTGGGTACCGACATCAACGTGGACGATGACGCATTGCGGCTTCCCTGTGAGGCGAGCATAGCCGTCGGCCATGGAAAGCGCAACCATCTGGAGAAGGCGTCAGCATCGTCGTCGGGGAGGTGCGGTGCAGTGCTACCTCCGCAAAGAGAAAGTGCAGTACAGCCCGGAAGGTGCCGTGCGGGAAAAGAACTGGAGTGCAGTGCACCCAGATCTGGGTGGGTGCAGGGAAGGGACCTCGCGACTCACCTCATTCGGACACGTGATGATCTTGGGGAACTGGCCCTTCTTCTCATTCTGGCCCTTAACAATGGCCTCGATGATGCTGGGGTGGTCGGATCCCAGGTTCACAAAGGCGTGTGTCACGCCGGCCTCCCAGATGGCCTCGAAGAAGGCGAAGGACGCCGTGTAGACCCTGCGTCCAAAGTCAAACACCGCGGACCGTGCAGATAGCTGGACAGGAGCGAGCGTGTGTGCTTACATGGTGCTGATTGTACCCAGGTACCTGGGTAGTCCTTCCTAACAGCGCTGCCTGGCTGCGGAACGGGGACCTGCTATAACAGCGGCAAGAGTGGGGGAGAGAGGGACGCACGAGAGACAAAGCAACGCCCACAATACTCCGTAGTAGGTCCTGGCCGAGGGTGAGCATGGCGGGGGAGGGTATTCACGCCTTACTGCCCGGCAATAGGTATATTTGGTGGTGCCCCACCATGGGCTTGCCTACCCCGCTGGTGTCCATCGGTGGTGGGTTTGGTCTCGGAGATGCAACTAGGTACTGCTACTAGGTCGGCAATGGGTAATGATGCACACACGGTTCGCTACGGCCGCCGGCTGTTCGCGGTTCTCTGGGCATAAGGTACCGGTGGTGCCGAGGTCATTCCGACCGCTTAGTTACTACCATAACCATCTCCGCTCTCAGCGCCAAGACCCCCAGCATTCCGAGTATGCGCGTCTTCATTCCGAATGCCGTCTACAGTCGCATTTTGGTCCTTAGGACCCAACGACGTCTTCTCTGTGTGCTTGTCGTTGGTGTTGGGACTTGTCCATCTATGCTCGCGCAATATTTGCTTCGCGGAGGTCTTGGTAGTCGATAGGCAATCTTTCAACAACCTTCCAAGGTCAGGATCCTGGGGACAAGCGCGACGTGAAACAGCTCCTGGTTTCATCCGTCCGCGCCCGTGACCGTATTCAAACACTCAAATGTCCCACGCCAGATGTGATCCTAAAACTCGTTGCCCAAATGTTAATCTTTTTCTAGCTATCTGCCCGCCGACATGTCCCTTAGACTCTCAACGATCGTTTCCTGTATCTCAGTTGTCTTGGCGTCATCCGTAACCTCGAAGGGCTTTATTCCATTTCCACATCATCAATTTGATAGTCGGTCATGGAATTCTCAGAATCCCTCTTGCTCAGGCTCTCCTCTGAACTATGTTGTTCTACCAAGTCTTGGAAAAGGTCTCGGGGTCTTTGCGGTCCGCGCTCTTGAGGTGGGCGATATTGTCATGCAAGAAGCGCCGGCCCTATTAGTCCACCCGCCACCATTCAGACAAGGGATGGGATACAATGTCACAGAAGTTGGAATTCGTGCTCGAGCCGCTTTTGAAGAACTCTCAGAAGACGCCCAGGCCGAGATTATGTCTCTCACAGCGTACTATCGTCCGGCAGAAGCTAGGCTACCTGGGTTTGATCTTCTCAAGGCCATATTCAGCAGCAATGCGTATAACACAGGGGCCGATCTTGGACTGTTCCCCAAAATCGCGAGAATTAACCATTCCTGCCGTCCTAACGCCGGCTATTCCTGGAACGCCGCCATTGGCAAGCGGGTTGTGTACGCAAGCAGGAAAATCGGTGAAGGGGAGGAGATTACAGTCTCATACATTCCGTTGTTACTCAGTGTATCGGAACGTCAAAAGAGACTAGATCCATATGGCTTCAAATGTGGTTGCGACGCTTGCGCTGCAGAGGAGAGCGCACGGAAAGCTGGAGATAGACGAAGAAGAGACATCAGAGATGCCTTCAACCAGCTAGAAAGAGAATCCATCTCGGACTTGGTCAATGACAAAGCCGGAAACAAAAAGGCCCAACAGTTAGCAAGACAGAGTGCTAAACTGGCACATCTCGTTGAAGAGGAACAGTTGCCCGACTATTATGCTAAAGCGTCTCGACTCGCCGCGATTTTTCATGCCCGAATACAAGACTGGGAACAAGCAACTAGGTGGGCGCAAAAGAGTTACGAGTTAAGACGAATGGCCGATGCCGAATCTAAAGAAACGAAAGAGATGCATGCACTTACGAACAATTTGATTGCGAGCTGGAACAACGAAGGAGCAAAGCCATGACCAAAGGTCGATGAACGCAGCCGGAATGCTAAACCGTGATCTTGGTATAGTCCTACCCATCAGAACACTGCGATAGAAGCCTCGTCTTCTGAAGTCGATACATTGGAGCGTCGAAACCACAAGTTGTCTTGCTTGAATTCGATCCCTCGCTTCACGGCCCACATACCCGATATTTTAGCCTAATCCGTAAAGCAAGCTGCCTCAGTGCCGCATCACAGAAATATATCAGCCCAAACATCGCTATATGCCTTCTTTGTTCTCTCAAGAAATTAGCTTGATAAAAATTCCCCTATCACGATCCCCACCTAGCATGTCTCGACTGATAGACCAATATAAGCTTACAAGCAAGAAGCCCATGCGCGTGTTGATCCTGTCGATGCCAAGGACAGGTCAATCTTCGCTCGTTTTCGCGCTGCGCAAGCTCGGATATACACCCCATACAATGCGGACACTCCTTTCGGACCCTTCCCACATCCCGCTCTGGCAAGAAGCCGTGAATACAACTCTACTACCACAAGAGGATCGCCCAGCACATCAACGCAACGCCCCACCCTACGGCCGCGAGGAGTTTGAAAAATTGCTCGGCGATTACGACGTAGCTGCTGATCTGCCTAGTGCAGTTTTCGCAAAAGAGTTGGTCGAAGCGTACCCAGAAGCAAAAGTCATTTTAACGACAAGAAACTACAAAGACTGGGAAACAGACATGCAAAACTCACTCTGGATTTTCCTTACGTGGCGTCTCTTTGCGCTGTGTCGCATCTTATATATCACACAATGGGCGCCAGTCATTAGCCTATTACACTCCATTTTCGCCGCTCATAATAAAAACACTTACTCCGGGCCTTTGGCCCGGAAAGCATTCGAGAAGCATAACGAGACGATCCGGAACCTTGTTCCATCTTCGAACCTTCTTGAATTTGATGAAAGGGATGGGTGGGGTTCGATATGCGAGTTTCTAGGCCACGAAGTACCGAATGAGGCGTTTCCGAGGGTTGTAGAAGGGGGACAGATGAGACAGGGCTTAGAAAGGGCGTGGTGGCGCATGGTACAGTCCGCTGTCCTAATACTGGCATTACCCGGGTTGGTGTGCATAATAGCTTATGCGGGGTGGAAGTGGCAGCATGATATATGGGACATTTTGGATGAGGTCCTGGAGCGATCGAAAAAGCTATTGAATATGTAGAATGATGAATCCCCATAGGTGAAAAAATGATTTGATAAAGACGGGATAAGCTCATCAAGCTTGGGAGTGCATGAGTTGCCGGTTGTTCAGACGCTGTGTCACAACATGAAAGAGCGCGTCCAAAGTGAAAACGGTTTCTAGAAAAGATACCGGATCTTGTCATGGCGATTCGGAAGTGGACTTTAGTTTCTGCTCCGAGTTTCGTGTAATCGAGCAACTCGATTATTCCTGTAAGTTGTTCTATTAGCCAATTCGGAAAACGAAGCGCGTCGGTTTCCCACTTTAGGACGCCGTACGAGGCTAGGTTCTAAAGTGTAAAAGTATGTAAGACTGTGAAATTTCAGGACTCATTTTATACTCTTCGAATTGAGGAACAAATTTGGCAGTTTCTTTAGCGCTAGAAGCCGGAACAAGCGATCAGGGTGGCCAAAATACAGCCAAAAAGGATCGCTTAGGTGTGCGCGATGTGGTTCGAACACCTTCGGTCCATCTTCTTCAACACAACACCTAGAATTATCCCCTAAAACGCGTCCCCCCCCCAAAAAAAAAAAAGAAAATATATGTAGTCCCATTTAGCTAAGCTCCGTTTCGACTTCTTTTGTCAGTAATTCCGAGTTGCAGATATTAATTGATGGAGTCGCTTACTCAGAGGTCCTCCGGGTTATGAGCCCGGCGCGCTTCCGCTGCGCCACTTAGCTTTATGTAGTGAAGAATAAAAAAATTGCTATTTTTAAAGAATATGTCTAACACAAATATGACCGATTCTAAATTCCATAGCCGTTCGTGCCCATGGGCTACCGAGATACGGTACGGTGGGGCAAAATCCGTCCCCTACCGGTAAGGTGGTAGTCCGGCCAAGTGCCACGTCATAAAGTAACGGTTTCAGCGCGGAACACAATGCTTTTCGTTATTGCATAGAAAGGATGGGAGGAAGCCAAGTTTATTATTGGTATTGTTGGTATACCACAATTATCACCATTTATATGAGAATAGCTGCTAATGAGCTTGCAGTTTGCTCTTCTACGTTATAAATTGATCTAAGGAGTCCATTGGGGGGAAAAGGATGGAAACTAGCTTAGAACCTGGACACTAGATCCTGAATGTTTCACTGTCATATCAATGGCTCCCCTGGGCTCAATAGACGGGCATTTTGGGGAATCGCGAGTCGGTTAGCTTGATTCGGTTTAGCGCTTAGGGTACGCGTTGAGTGCACCCCAAGGACGCGACGTGTCGAACGAACGCAAAGCATCTAGTGACCGAAGCGCCAATACGCTGTCCTTGCTAAGACTCATGAGCGACTACTCGCCGCACATAGACACATCTTTTGATCCTGCAATCCATCTCCACTCTGAACTTGCAGTCCAATCCGACTCGCACGCGTCGCTCTCCTATTCCGACGAGCTCGAGGCTTTGCAGCAGTGCATCGAAGAGACTAGGGCCCTGAAGAATAGGGCAGGCGTCGTGATTCAGCATAGAGCTTGGAGAACCGCCGACGTGTTCAGGAGCGAAGAGGAGTATCCAATTGGTATCTACAATACAAGCGGTGCCGCATGAGGACTTTTAGGACTAATTGCACTCAGATACGCCTTTAAAGCGTCTCAACAATTCTTCCGCTGCGTACTGCCCTAGCGGATTATCTGCAGACGGGCACATCTTCCCATCGTCCCCGCCTTGCATTATGCCTCTGATCTCGTCGCCAATTACATACCCTCCCATCTCGTCCCCGCAACACACTTCGCCGAAGAAACGCAAACGGCCGGATGCTGAAAGGAGTCCACTAAAGGACGTACATATCAATCAGCCTGCCAAGAGGGCTGGCGGCTTTCTTGACGACTCAGATGATGACGAGGACCTAGCTGCGGCGGAGGAGCACGCGCTAAAGAGACGTGCGATTGATGGTACCAACTGGGTTTCCCCCCTTCGGGATGTTCAGGTAGACCCTACGCCTCAGATTGCGAGTCAAGACGAAATAGCAAACCCCGAGACTATCCCGGTCGACGAACTAGATGATATCTTCAGGTCGCCCTCACCTATAAAGCCTCGAACAACAACTGGGAGCCCAACGTCCTCGCCAAATCTAGGACACACTGCGCGCCTTCTATCCGGACAGACAAAGTATATCCCCAAGAAGGCTGAGAAGGCCTCTGTTTCATATGAACAGCTCATCGCATCGCGGTCTACTACGCTTGAGGGTCGAGCAAAGAATAGTTATTATGGGATTGACATTCATCGTTTGATGGAGGAGGCGCAGGTCGAAAATCGTAGCGATACCTCCCATAACGTTCCGCAGATCTCAGCAAAGCAGCCTAAACCACAAGTCAAGCCATCCAAGAATGGCAGGACATTGATGTGGACTGAGAAGTATCGCGCAAAAAAATTTACAGATCTGGTGGGCGATGAACGTACACATCGATCCGTACTCCGCTGGCTAAAAGGCTGGGATTCCATTGTCTTCCCAGGATCAGCAAAGATTAAACCAAAAAGCAAAAGGAGAGAAGAGCAGGAAGAACAGAAACACCGCAAGATCCTTCTGTTGACAGGGCCGCCTGGGCTAGGCAAGACAACTTTGGCACACGTTTGTGCTAAACAAGCCGGCTACGAGGTTCAGGAGATCAACGCTTCCGATGAGCGAAGCCGAGATGTCGTAAAGGGTCGAGTTCGCGACATGGTAGGAACTGAAAACGTACGTGGTGTCAACGCGGATACAACAAATGGGAAAGTACGAAAGGCTGGTAAACCTGTCTGTGTTGTTGTAGACGAGGTCGATGGCGTCGTGAGTGGGAGCGGAGGAGGTGGTGAAGGCGGATTCATAAAAGCACTAGTCGACCTGATCCGTCTAGACGAAAAGAACTCAAAATTAGCGGGTCAACAACCTGCTACTGCTGCCAAGCAGAAGAGAAAAGGCGATAAGTTTCGACTATTGCGGCCCCTTATTCTAATATGCAATGATATGTATCACCCGTCATTACGACCACTTCGACAATCATCATTTGCCGAAATCATCCACATTCGCAAACCGTCTCTCAACATAATGGTCTCCCGTGTACAGAATGTCTTTGACAAAGAGGGCATCGCTTGCGACTCTGACGGCGCCCGTCGGCTATGTGAAGCAATTTGGGGCGTCAGTACGAAGAAAGAAGGTGGCACCGGTAGCGGCACGGGCGAGGGAGATATACGCGGTGTGATGGTGGTCAGTGAGTGGGTTGCTGGCCGATTGCGAGCTTCCCATGCTCAAATCAACGAAACACCACGATTGACAAGGCGTTGGGTGGAGGAAAACGTCATCAATGACCTTCACCACGGTGGTGGAGCCGTGCGAGGCTTGGGACGTGGTGGAGCCAAAGATGTGGTCGATCGAGTTTTCCGTGAAGGCGCTGGCTTTCCAAAACAAGCTGAGATAGCGCCTATAGCGGTTCAACAGGGCAAGAAGGGGGCGATCGGCGTGGCCGAGGCAGCAAAGCAATGTGCAATGCAGAGACTGAGAGAAATGGTCGATACGAGCGGCGACTGTGATCGAATTGTCACAGGTACATCCATTTCTAGTTTGTTCTTTCATCTATACTAATTGAATTACCCAGACTGCTTCACAGCATACCCAGAAAAACCATTCCAGGACGACACTCTCCTTAGCAAACCATGCGCGGCTTTTGAGTGGCTCTACTTCCATGACCTGCTCTCCTCTGCCGTCCATGGCTCTCAGGAGTGGGAACTCGCGCCTTATCTCTCACAATCGGTTCTCGCCTTCCATGACCTTTTTGCCTCTCCTCGTCAACAAAGTACGAATCAGATGATAGACTCTGGTCCCGACGCCTCCTTCTCCGGGCCCAGCGCAAGCTTTCATGCAGCTGAACAGCAAAAGGCCAATCGAGCCCAGCTAATGGGCTTATATTCTTCTCTTAGCTTACCGTTGGCGCGTATTTTCCGCTCTCCAGAAGAGCTTGCCACCGAATTTCTTCCATACGTCCTACGCATCCTTTCGCCAGATGTTAAGCCAGTGATTATAAATAGTGGTGTTGTAGGATCAAAATCTGCAGCCACCGCATCTATTCGCAAGGCCTCAGAGAAGGCCCTTGTGAAGAGAGCGGTGCAAGCAATGGCTGCGACTGGCGTCCGTTTTGAGAAGAGCAGGGTAGAATTCGATGACACCACGAATAAAAATAGTGGATGGGTATATCGAATGGAACCTGCGCTCGATCAACTTGGCGCTTTTGATACTCTTGATTACAAGAAAGAAGAAAAGGTCCGATTTGCAGTTCGAAGTGTGCTAGAAAGCGAATGGAAGAAAGAGAGTGCGAGAATGGATGCCGAGATCCGACGAAAACGTGGTGGGCAAGTTGACGAAGAAACAAATAGAGAGCAGAACGCAGATGACGGGGAAACCAAAAAGACTGAGGTCAAGGAGGAGAAAGTCAAGAGGGATTTCTTCGGCAGAGTCATGAAGGAGAAGGCCGCTGTTTCGCGTGATGCAAAGCTAAAGATTCAGGTTGAAGGGAACCAGGGGAGGATTTGGGTGTCATTTCATGAAGGGTTTTCAAATGCAGTTCGAAAGCCAATCACGCTTGATGAGCTTATGAGAGGATTATAGAATGTATCGCATGCAGCACGAAATGAGCGCTCTTTTTTTTTAAACACTTATGGCGACCGGAATATACCTCGCCGCCGTTGTACGCAGCATGACGTTAGTCACTCTCATGAATTAGATTTTGTCCCCGACTTGTCACTACTTTTTCGGACTTAAATATAGAGAGTTTCCAAGTCTTCCCTAACTTCCATACCTTTAATTTATTTAAATTTTTTTTTTTTTTTTTTTTTTTTTTTTTTTATGTTTTTGGTTTGGTTTCCTTCTTTGGTAAAGGGGAGAGAGGGTTGTTTGTCATTAGGCGGTGGTTCACAAAAAGGGTTGGATGTCACGACCGCTACGACTTTTTTTTGCACCGTTTATGTGACTGGCAACATGAATATCTTGATATATCCCAGTCGGTTATAGCCACCTACCAAGAACTACTTGTTATTTCCGGACATATCTTACCAGCAGAGCCTTTCCGTCAACCCATCTGTCGATATACAGACTACAACTTTGCCCTCCCTCACAGGTGGAGAAGTGGACTTCCCAGGCGGCATCACTATTTAGGACGAGAACGACAGATTCCAGGCCTAAGCTAGTTAATGTGATGAACGGTACAAATCAGGCATCTTGGCGTGCAAGGAATGATCGAGGGTGGCTACGAGCGAAATTTTGGAAATGAAATGAACCGAGTTGACGCACGAGTATTCGGTTTGAGGCGTAGCGGGGATGGGGGCAGAACTACCAGCATTTCGTTAGGGGTGAGTCCCCATAACGTACATCACCACCAAATCAGGATAATGTTGTTACATCTTTTGGTACAACCCGGCGCGCTTCATCTGTAGTAAGCATGTTGGGCCAACGATTTGCCGGCGATGCGGTGTGTAAGCTTACGCCTTACTGTCTACATCGGTAATATTCGTCATGAACATATTGCTACCCGGGATATACCTTGTTTTATATCCTGCAGAATACCTACAGACCCCATTTTACACGTATCAGTACACACAATCCATTTCACAATAGTTATTAAAGATAGAATATCAAAACTTAATATCCGAGCATTGTGACGCAACTGCTATATGTTATTGTAAACGGATAGATTTAAATATATGGGACAATACACGGAAGCCATCAATAAGTAATGCAAACGGCAATATAGTTTGTTACTAGACATGTATTTCATTCTTAGTACCTCCCGATAAGCTTGATTCGAAAGCCCCCAGGCTGCTTCCACACTTTAGTTGATGTAGTCCGCCTCTAAGGCGGGACAGTTTAGGCTACTGACAATATTGGCCCGGGCAAACTACCTTTGGTGTATGCACTGCCAAGCTCTTCAAGGATGTATAACTGGAAGACTATAAAGAGGTCTCACCAACTAATTTGCTATTAGGAATTTCTAACAGTGCTTTATTTTTTGCCTACATTATTCCCTAACTATTTCCTCCTTGATAACGATCTTTTCCATAATCATACCTAGAACCGTGAAAATTGGTGGATTTGGAGCATTGGAGGAGTCAATTGAGTGGCTATCTAGAGGACCATATATGGGCGGGTGGGTACCCCCGTCAGGGCTGGGTCCTCGGTTATAATATCAATTATGACACTCATTGTCTGCAACCAAGGGTGTCCTATCAAATCTCAAACGCATAATGAGAGAGCAACTCTTCAGTAAACTTTGATGAACGCACTAGATAGCAACTGCGAACCAAGGAAGAAAAATATCCATAGGTTTAGCAAAATAGTCTTCTAGAACTTGATGGGAGGCCTCTAGCTTCTCACGGAATTCCTATGATTGTACGCTGCAGAACCGCATGAACGCAGAACGTCATTGTGTAGATGCAATTCCAGGCAGGTTAAGGGGAAATGGTGTCAAATGCAACGCCTCCCGTGCGGTCCGAATTAAGCTCTTTTTTATGACTGCTTCCGAGGCACAATGCATAGGGAGGGTAAAGAGAATTTCCAGTGTCCCAAAGGGAAAATATGAAAAGTAGTGAAGGCAGAGTAATTCCTTGTTCGGAGTAAGTGTGGCATAAGCAGAGAGTTAGAAAATATTTTCGATCCTGGAGCCTCAGCAAGTTGGAACAAAGACGACATTTTCTCCCTAAGCGACAAGCGCTATGAGATAGCGGCCAGTGAAGACGAATGCGGCCACTCGGTGTCTGCACTAATCATGATCGAGTTAGAAATTCTGCTTAAGGTAAACCGAATAGTATGAATATCCTTACATATTTCCAGGACCTGTGGTTCGGTGACTAACACCGAGAAGTTTGACAAGGTATGAGGCCATCTCGATAGCTATCGAATCAATATATACTATGATAAGAACAAGCTCATCACCACCGGAAACGTTTGCACCTCGATGCCCCACTGGGCGATTAGGACAGGTCCCTTACCGGTAGGATCATTTTCCAAAAGGCTAATTGCTCGAAGCCTCAACAGGTTTTGCCATATTCTGATCAGGGTGAGGGCTTGTGTAAATGACCTGTGACAGAGTTGATACAATAAGGAGATTGGTAATATAAAACGGGGTGATCGGGGCTATTCGGTCCTGGAATGGTTAGAGGAGGCAGATCAAATTGAGATCCTGGGTATTCTCTCGTGTTGCTATTACAACCAAACTCGACTGCGAAGTCCTCTAGTGTAAGGTTATATAAGGCACAATTCCTCATGAGGACTAACCTTGATATCATGTGACACTTGGACGGACAGTACAAATAACTTTGATCTTCCATAGATACCAATCAACGTAGTTCCCCTCCTCATCTGTCCTGATACCTTACATCTAGAATGCGGCTTACGTGCCTCTAAGGACTAGGTGTACGCGAAAAATATAGAGCGACCTACGCGAAGCGCTCGTCGTTCCCAAAGGAATTTGGATGCGCACTTGAGCCAGCTCTTAACATGGCCTTAATTTGGCTGCAGAATCTGCCATATTGGTTGACTGCAATTCCTTGCCCTTGCGTAGGTTACACTAATAACCACCCGTCAAGCTACTATGTGAGATAACCTAATGTTCTTCGACTGTTAGCATGAGCGTAAGGAAGACTATTTTCCTTCCTGGTTGATTGGTCACTATAGAACATTTAACACACATCAAAAGTTTATACAACCGCTTACTTCCGAATCTCAGGGGGATTGCTGTGGCGAATAGAAGAGATGGTGGCATCCTCCCCATGCACAAGGACGGTTAATCTTGCATTGCTCTCTTCCTGCAAGGACAAGTACGAGGCAGCGTGCGAGGCGGAGGTTTGAATTTACCGTAGCCGCGACCAGGGAAACCTCGAACTGAAGCTCTATGAACTGTTTGGGGCCTTTGTTTGAACGCCAAAGTCTTGGGGAGGAGTTAATATCGGCAGCAATAGTGGTCCATGACATTCTAGAGGGAATACCCACACCACCTATAAATATATTCTTGCACATGCGAAGTCTGCAGCAAGATTAATGCAGATTTGATCTCCACAAATAAGCCTTAGACTTCCATGCCAAGAAGACGAACCCGAACTGGTCCAACAACC
The DNA here is from genome assembly GCA_010094045.1 of Lojkania enalia. NCBI lineage: Eukaryota > Fungi > Ascomycota > Dothideomycetes > Pleosporales > Lojkania > Lojkania enalia. Next base: position 146,571 of record ML986660.1, read on the forward strand.
CAATTCAAAAATTAGAATCCTAGGTAGGGTGGATGACACGTGCCCCGGGTTGCAGCCGAAGCTTACTTCTAGGCAGGCGACTTTCTGTAAGAAAACAGTCGCTGCGCCACAATCGTATCCTCAATACGAACTTCAATGGGGGCCGTTTCGGGGCGCGGGACTGTGATCAAACGTGGCTGAGACCTGTGGAAGCCGAGGAAATGATATAAGAGTCTGAACCTGACGCTTATTATCAATATAGGCCCGAGCCCATCCACAACCCGCGCTTCCCCAGATCTTGCGATCTTCAACATCAACATAACAGGTCCGCGATCAGGGGCCCGCCCAAGCAACGATTCGTATACGAAGAAGAAAGGGCTTGCGCGAGCCAAGCGTGTCAGCCCACGTGCGATCGCGACACGGCAACGTCGCATCTTCGCATTGATTCAGTATTCCATTCGGAGGGAACACACGACCGAAATGGTTGACTGTCAAAACTATGAGATGTTCACGGCAGGCCGGCCGCCGACAAAACTTGCCTTCGTTTCTGTTGCGAACGTCACCGAATACTCGAGCGCCCTTAGCTCGTGCTGCGGCGGTAACCCGATATCAGCCTGGGGGCCGCGGGACTGCTTTGTGTACTGCAATGTCACAGCGCCCGAGCAAACACATCAGTCAGTGGCCGACTGCGTGGACAGCACTCTGAAGAGCCAGGATCAGGGAGGCGCGCCTGTGATGCACGACGAAGGGATATCAAACGCCGCCGCCGAGAAGGGGCTAGGAGCGAACGGATTGCTGGGGTACGTGGTGATGGGAATTGCGTTTGTGGGATGTGTTTCGGGCATGCTGTAATGGGGGCAGGCTTGGGGATGCGCCAGCTGCGGGGCCCCGAGACGTGTGCAGATTTTGCTATTTCAGCGCGGGCGCATTGTTCGGTTTTGGGAGAAGAAAAAAACGGTCATGATACCCATCGCTGCGTCGTTTCCATTAGAGTCATGCAGGCCGGTCCCTATTGTCGCATTTGGGCGGCACGTTGCTACACGGTTCCAATTGGCTGGGGAGAATGGGAAATGTAGAAAGCTACGAATACACAATTATGTACAAACCGAGAGTAATCGACCCGGAATCAAGACATGACTTGAGCCCTGGGGCCGCTCGCCGAGCCGCCAAGTAATTTGCTGTTGAGACATGCTCGGACGCAGTGGCATCAATATAGCCCTTCCTCATGGATAGGAAGAAGAGCTAAGGGAGATTTGCTTTACTCAGCAACGGAATACGGAGATTGCCGCACTCTGATTGGCAAACGTACCTATTAAAGTGAAATCTTTTCGGTCACACGACTTTGCACTATGGATAGCTGCTGCACAACTGACTCAGATCGTTTCGGCCTTTTCAAAAACCAAAAAAGAAAAGAAAAGGAAAGAAAGAAAGAAACCGCATATAGGATGTCACTTGCTCTTTGACGGGCGGCATCCTTCTGTTAGAGTTATAGGATGGAGGACGAACACGAGATGTCGATTGTCCCAGCCGGCCAAGGGATTGCTGAATTGCAAAATTCGCACAGGTCTGCGAATGCACGCCTAGATTCCGAGGCAGCGCTTCAGCCTCCATATCTACGAAGGAAAGAATCCTCCACTACGGGAGGCAATGGAACGGAGAGGGGGAGATGGCGCCTTTTCGCTATCCTTACTGCGCTCTTTGTACGTAGCCAATCCCATGAAAGTGGCACTTCGAAGTATAATACATACTCCAGAGCCCTAATCCCACATGTAGCTGTCCCTATTCGTCGCCGCCTTGGATGCTACTATTGTTGCAACTGCTGCACCCACGATATCTAGAGACCTCAACTCCGCGGCAGGATATACTTGGATTGGTGCTGCTTTCCTTCTTGCTAATGCGGCTTCGGGTCCCATTTGGGCGAAATTGTCTGATATCTGGGGCAGAAAACTTATTGTGCTGCTTGCATTGGGGACCTTCTTTGCTTCGTCTACTGTCTGTGCGACCGCCGGAACCATGCAGGCTCTGATCATTGGAAGGGCGTTTCAGGGTGCAGCCGGAGGAGGCTTGATTTTGTTAGTGCACGTGTGCATTAGTGATCTCTTCAGCTTAAGGTATGTATAAAACGAGGCGCTTCGGAAACAGAGTTGTGTTAAACATAATTAGGAAGAGGAGCCTGTTCATGGGGATGACGGAATCTATCTGGGCTCTTGCCGGGGGTATTGGCCCCATCCTCGGTGGTGTCTTTGCCTCTCTCATATCGTGGAGGTGGTGTTGTACGTTATCTGCTCCAATGAAGCTTCGCAGATACCTGCTGATCAACGTTAAGTTTACATCAATCTGCCCATTAGTGGTCTCGCGTTCGGACTAATTCTATCCTTTCTCGACATCAAACATGAACATACGTCCTTCATTAACGGTCTCAAGGCTGTAGACTGGTTTGGAATCTTGACCTTCATCGGATTCACGTTGATGGTCCTTCTAGGTCTGGATTTTGGAGGGGCCATATTTCCATGGGACTCTGAGAAAGTTATTGCCTTGCTCGTTGTGGGGGGATTCATGATATTCGCTTTCATATACAGTGAAGTCCGAGTCGCAAAGTACCCAATAATCCCGATGGGGCTTTTCAGACGAAGAACGAATATCGGGGCGCTGCTAGTAACTTTCTTTCATGGATTCGTAAGATTACCAAGATTGATATTACTAGTGGCTACTGACCATTCATAGGTATTCATTAGTGCGGAGTACTACATGCCCTTATTCCTCCAATCAGTCATCGAAGCCACGCCTCTGAAGTCAGGTCTGCTTCTTCTTCCGTTCATCGTTCCTGGTGCGATCGGCGGCATCATTGGCGGGATCTTCATACATCGGACTGGCCGCTTTCGGGAGCTTATGTGGTTGGGTACTGCCCTTCTATGCCTAGGATTTGGACTTTTAGTGTCACTTAACGAGCATACTAGTACTACTAAAGTTGTCGGCTTTCTCATCGTTGGAGGTGTTGGCTCAGGCCTCTTATTTGAACCCCCTCTTATCGCCGTCCAAAGTCAAGTCCAGCAAGAAGACGTCGCAACTGCTACTTCCACACTCAGCTTCATCCGAAACATGGCACTAGCGATCTCTGTTGTCATCGGTGGATCAATCTTTCAGAACTCGATGGACACCCGCGAGCCATACCTCCGCGCGGCAGGTTTGTCGCAAAATCTACTTCACGATCTCTCTGGCGAGAATGCGATGGCTAATGTCATGCTTGCTAGCACTTTGAAGAACTCGACATGGGAGTTGGCGGTCAAAGAGAGCTTCTCCTGGGCTACAAGAAACATGTGGATTACTTACACTGTGTTTGCGTTCTTGGGTATAATTGCAAGTGTGTTGGTCGAGGCTGCACATTTGGCGACTGAACATGTTGAAATGGCTACGGGCCTAAAGAAATAAAAGCTATATCAACTAACGTAGTTTACAAGCGAGCGCCCAGTACAAGCGAGTGGCAGCGCGCACCACCAACGTGTTCTAATTACCATATCCAAGGTTATATACTAGGCGACAACGGAGTAGTAACTAGAGAAGCTACAGGCCAGCTTTTAATAAAATATATTTTATTGTTGTAGAATAATCGCACAAAAAGCCGCCTCAATTCTAATAGAGTGCGCAGCTTACTGATAGAACACGTTCACGGCGAGTGAAGTTTCTTGTATCACCACTCCCTAGTCCCCCATTCCTCCATACAGACTGGGCCACATTCTACGACTCGAAGCAGTATCAACTTGTCTATTCAACCCGTTACTCCACCCTTCTTTCGACTCACCGAGGTCTACTTTTTGCAAAGGCGCAGATTCCAAACCCACTTTTCCACCGGGTCTACTCCTCTCTACTCACCTCATCTCCACTTGTCTCTTCGCTAGAATCATGGCGGCGAGCCTGTGGAACAATATTATTTCGCCCAAACCTATTCGCTCACTAGCTGCTCATTATGTGTATACCCATTCGTATGCAAAAATCCGTACATCCCTTTCAGCGTCTCGGACTGTGGGCGGCTTCAAGGCCTCGAATTTCAGTTGAGTAGTTGCAGTCTGTACTAGGGCTTGAATACGGGATTGTCACTTGTGCCAATACCATATTGCTCCGAAAAGATCGAAGAGGAAGAGACCTAATACACCAAATGCGATGTCCCTGCCGAATTTCTAGTAGGTAGTGCCTGAACCACAGATTGCTGCGATGAGTGTTGGTGTAGCGGTAGGTGTCGCGTGTTAGGTAGCATCAATTGCTGAGGCAAATATTGATGTATTGAAGGAGGGTAGGTGGCCTGCCTGGCTACAGGCTGGCAGTGGCGAGACTATATAGGCCTGAAAAACAAGCCAACTATAATAGGATAGTAGAAACATGTCACAGTAGGAGTGATGGAAATTGGGGCCCAAGCGGGCTCTCGAGTCGAAACTAGAGGCGCCAGCGCCCAAGTATTCTGGCCCTGCCTAGCTCTTAATGTGTTAGCGGCCATTATCTGTGTAGTAACATGCATGCAAGAAGCGCTGTGGGCTGTGAAACATCTTCAAGCTCGTGTACTGTGGAGACTGGGAAGTACCCGATCAGTAGATTGTCGCCAGTATGCTTGAATATGATTCTATTGTGAATGGGTGCATTTGAAGAAATGCTCCGTTAAGATGAGCGAATGAATTAAATAGCATCGCTGGAGCCTTACAAAGGGGTGTTATAAACTAGAGTCTACCTGAGTTGTTCATACACAATGAATCGAACGCTCATATCTTTGACGTGTTTCACAGTATTGATGAACTATTCTGCTTGCAAAAGGTCCATTTCTAGAGGACACAGAATTAGCGGTCGGTAGGAGGGCCACAAGTCAGAAGCATAGATGCAACTGTGTGTCTGTTTCAAAGGTAATTGATAGAAGGAGATATGAATTGAAAGACTTGTAATTTAAGGGAGAATAAATCATAATATTCTATGGCTAAGTTAAAATATTGTAGTAAAAGAAAGTTACATAGCATATTTTCTTGGTTGGGAAGGCTAGTACTCTTGGATAAGGGTAGCCGGGGGAATTGTGTTGATTGGCGACGGACGAAGAATAATGCCGAGGAGGAGGTACGGCGAAGTTCGAGATTTCTATCCGTCCTGCAATAGGAGAGTCATACCTATGACCTCATTTTGCATCAAAAATTTTCCTGATATCCAACCCTAGATTAGCGATTGGCTTCGGCACAGTAATGTCCCCGACTCGAGGGGTGGCCTCGAATTATCGACTATGCATCTCGTGCCCTCGAGTGATTGAGAGTGGCTTTCTAGGTATAACCGCCTTGCCGAACTCAAGAATCGTTTTGTCATTTGATATCTTTCGACCAGATGAGTCTATGGTAAGCAATTGCGCATAGGATGAGGATAATGACAATCCCGATGATCGTGCTGGCGACGAGTCCTATTGTCTGTTCTAGTGTCATGATATCATTTGACTGTAGCAGTGGATAATCGATGTCCAAATGATTGGGATGCCTTCATAGAGACCGGCTATTCACTCGAAATTATTTGGACTTGCAAATGTTGACAATATTGTCCATACATTTATGGTACATGAATAGAGATATAAGGATAACTTTCGGGGCGCAGAAATAGATATCAAACACGAAAAAGGATTTAGTCATAACGTAGATCCTAGGAGGAAGATTAACCAAAAAATTGTGGTCTTCGTAGGTATAGTCGAGCTTTCTGTTTACTAAAGAATTAGAAGGGCATCGGCCACAAATACAGGGTTGTTATTCAATTCCTCTCTAGTTGACATAGTAGCCAATATAGATCAATATTAAATGCTAATCAACCTAAACATATTGTTCACCACATTTCCGGATCGTAGATCTGCATAAGTGTGTCTAGAGTTCGGGGGCTAATATTGACCATCAAAGGCGGGGGCAAGAGACCACCGATTTAAGGCGGAGTAGACTGACTTCTCTTAGGAGGCGAAAGATGCGTACCTACAGTCATTCTGCGAGTAGAATGGAGATGTGCAGAGGCAGAATAGATCGCGGTGATTGGAACGACGGGTGATGCAGGTGTATTCGGATATGGCGTAGATGTTGGAGACGTTGCGGCCCTTGGCCTTGGTAAGGACTGAAATGTAGCTTCGACATCGCCGTTCTTGGCCCCGGCTTTGGGTCGATAGCGCTTGGGCATACAATGAACTATGGCCATGACCATAGTGAGGATTATAATAAGCGGAAGCGTGACTGCTAGAATGAGGATTAGCCGCGTGCGGTTCTCACCCGAGACGCCGAGGAAACGCGAAAAGATTCCTGCATTTAGCGTTTTTGTGTCGAAAGTTACAATTAAAGCTAGTAACAATGCGAATACAAAGGGCTATGACTGCACAATAATTCAATGGGATTGAAATAGAATAATGCTTGGCGTGCCTAAGAGTTTTCTTGGGGTATATCGAAATAAGCAATAGCGGGAAGGCGTAAAGGACACGGCATAAAAGAGCGGATAGATAACGGTTCTAGCAACGAGGGAAAGATAGTACCATTGTCTTCTCATCGCTAGAAACGGTTCGGCGGGACAAAGAATAATTACAATGATCTTATATACCGGCTGTTCTAGCCAAAGAGAAATGAATCTGGACGAATATACACCGACGTAGCACATGACGACGAGCATTCACGATGCGAGGGTGATAAGTTGACTACCTATGTACACAATTTCGGCAAAATCTCCGATCCATGCACCGAGCCAGAGCCATAGCTAAGGAAGTGCGTATGTTATGAGCCCTTCACTACAAATCTTGGGTCGTATGAAAGGGTGAAAACTTTATATATGAAGAAGTTGGCTTCCCATGGCTGATGTGGGAAGAACATCACTCCCCGGAGAGCTTCGTCGCGACACTCGGCCGCCGCGAGTTCGAACTACTACTCGACGAGCTACTCGCGCCTAGGCTCTTCCTTCTGCCATCGAAGTTAGTCCTCGACATGGGATCGGATGCGGTGCTAAAAGGCCGTATGCTCGGCTGGGGAGGGAAGTAGTCCTCCCCAAGGTAGCGTTCTTCGCCGTTTGCAACTGGGGTCCTGGAGCGACTCTGCATGGGGCTCATTCGCATGGCCTCCGGGCTCCAGGTCCATCGCTGGCTGCCGCTCGTCAAGCTCCTCTGGTGCTTTCGCTTGGGTATGGCAGCGGGGAGCTCGAGGCGCGAGTTCATGCCCATCCACAGGGCCTCTTCCTCGTCGTCGCCAGGCACCCTCCATCCGCCGACGCCCTCGAAGTCGCGCGTCAGTTCGCTGGTGCCGACGAGGGACGCGAAGGAGGCACTCGATGTACTCTTGTTGCGCAGGCGCGGCGGGTTGGGGGGCGCTAGGTCCTGAGAAGCGCTGCCACTGCCGCTGCTGCGTCGGTGGCGGGCCCGGTGCGGCGAGGTTCGAGGGGGCGAAGCGCGTTTCGAGGTCGGCTTGGGCGGCGGGGGGAAGACGTATGCATGGAGGAGGGCGACGCTGAGCTCGAAGTAGACAATGGACACGCGGACGGCAAGGGTGCTCACGGCAAAGGCTGTGGTGACGACGGCGAAGGCGGCGAGCGGGATCGAGACGAGGAGTAGCAGCGGTGGGCCGAGCATGTACAGCGGGCTGGTGAGGCGCGGGCGTGGAATGCAGGTGGAGATGCAGAGCGAAGACATGATGGCGACACCATCTCGGCCAACTCGATGAAACTTAGTACAAGTACAGTGCGACTAGGTATCTGTTTGGAGGTAGTAGTGTGCCGTTTGCATGTGTTTGCATGTGATGTATGGGCCATGTGAGGCGATTATTGCTGCCAAGCCACCGTCGTCCCGGTGTTTCTCCGATAAAAGACGGTGATTGGCTACGGACGCGTTCATTCACCACTAACTACTATACCTAACATATTTCAGCGTCTCCATTAAGTCATCAAGTTGGAAACAAGTAATACATACGCGAAAGCTTCCCGGGCATCGGATAGGCTACGATAGGCCGCTTTGAAGACGCAGTTTGCAATGTCTTCCACAAAGAGCTGTAACCTCGCCGCCGGGGGTTCAAAGAAACGTCGAGCACTATGCACGCTTCCCCAAGTCCATTTTTGGCCCCTTTATGTGCAGGCTTTGAGGGCTATGCATGCTTTGTGCGCTTCATTTTCCTCCAAACAAAGTCTGCGTTTCAACGGAGGCTTTCTTAAGCTCGTTTTCGTCGCCATTCCGTCCCACATCTGCACTTGCTCACAGTCGCAACAGCTTGGAAGCATACATCAACTACAGCCACTTCGTCTCCATCAATTACCATGACCGACCAAACCTTTGGCGTGGGAGAGCAACCTGTCCAGGCCATCAACACCGTTGTCACCTCCACGGGGGCCGCCTATGCTGGCGACGCAACCCAGCAGAACAGTGCCCGCTTCACACGCGCGGAGCGACGCGCCTATGCCAAAGAAAAGAGAGTCGCCCAGCAGGCTAATAAGCCCCACAAGAAGGGCCACAAGAAGCAGCTGCACTCAACTGCTGGCCCCAGCGTCGGCAATGTCGAAGACGTCATAACCTATCTACTCACCATCCGCGGAATGCAAGGCGGCCGCAACATGGACGAGACACTGAACCGTGTGGCCAAGAACCTAGGCCAACACATTGCGAATGTCTCCTCGAAGAATGCCCAGCCGTCTGCAAAGAAGCCAGAGAAGATGCAGAAGCGCAAGGAGCTGCGCGCCGAGAAGAGGAAGCTGAAGCTGGCACAGGCCGAGAGCGCGAAGAGAGAGGAAGGCTCTATTAAGGCTGGCCTTGAGCCTGTACCAGAACCACAACCACAACCGCAGCCCGGGCAGCAACAACAGCCGCTCCCTGAGTTCGATGAGATCGTCTTCGACCATCTGTGATCGAGGGACGCTCATATTTTACCCCAAAATCTCCTGTCCCCTATGTTCTTTTAATTTTGATCTGCTCGTTCTGTAGTACGTAGTGTACTTCTATTCATTATATAATGTATTCTGATCTTCAGCACTTTCACATCTCCTCTTATCTACCATCCTTATATGCTTTCATAATGTTATATAAGCCGATGTATATACTTTCATCACTATCATATCAAACCGTTTGTCCGCCCCTCCAATACACAGCTCTAATCTTAAAACTTTCACCCCATGTTTGGGCAGGCATCTTGGTGCATATCATCCATAATGTCATACACAGTCCTTTGCTACCTTTCCAGTGTCGCATGCCCACCATTGCCGCCCGCAATATTAATGCTGTTTTCAACTCACTCCAACATACAACCTCTTACACTCTTGTCTCGGGCTTGATTAGTCTGGCCGTCATTGTCGCTATCCTCGTCATTACCACTACAATCGTTGCCATTTTCTTCCGCAAGACGATTCCCCATTGGATCACTCAATCTAGCAATCGAGATTTTGAGCAGGGCTGGCTAGCAAGTGAGCCAGCAGAAAACTGCAGGAATTTTTCTGCAGCACCATCTCAATGACTTAAAAGCATGAAAGAAGCCTAAGCGGTATGTGGATGGTGAATTACATGCTCTGGGAGCTGACGCAAATTTCGGGGTCCTGTTGAGCAGGTTCCTAGCCCATTCTATTATGGAGGTTAGTTCGATTGGAGAAATGGGGGGTTCCGGGGCGTATACTTTAATGATAATTGCGTCTTAATAAAGCGAAGTGATATTTACTGGCATCTTCTTACTCTTATCTGCATTCGAATTTCGCGCTTTACGAACTAATGTGTCATAACATATGGCGTGACTCATAAAAGTGTAATCTACTAAAAATTTTAGTATAGCAACTTATTTTTCTGTTTTAACGTAAAAGCAATGTGCACCTTAGAGTGACACGAATAATTACCCTTAATTGTCACGATGCCAGAGGGGATAAATGGCAGCCAAAAGTGGTGTGAATTGAGGGATTTCGAGGGTCTATATATAGGCAGGATGTAGCTGACGTAATAGCCGAATATCTAACATGACATTAATGAGTGTACGGTTTACTCTAGAGTTATTTTTAAACTCGGGTACGAAGGCGGAGACGGATGAATCAGCTACATAGGCGGTCACTGACTATCTTAGTGCTCTACGGTAGCAATTTCCCTCGAATTCAAATGCTGTATTGTACTGGAAGGGAATGACACTTTTATCTTATGGTACTGTCGACAGAATGGCTCTGCGCTAATTTGCGATCACTTCGCCTTGCATCTACAGACGGAAGTCTTGGAAGTATGAGCATTGTGTTCCATTTTCACATGATACACAAATTTTATGACTACTTCTAGGTCTATTTTCGATTGCAGGCGATGGGCTGAAATGATCACAGCATTCCTTCTGTCTCCATGCGCTCACGGATTCGGGGAAACATGTATATAGCCATCTAACCTTCCGGTGCTCGTAAATTCCATAAATGAGTGCCTAAAAGAGCCGGTCCATGCTGTTAGCAAGAGGTAGATTTAGCGAAGCCTACATGATTTACATCACTTTCCCCATAAAAGCGCTATAGTATGCAGACCCAAGTCCTAGGAGTTCTTCCCATATCCCTATGCTCTATAGTATTTCCGAACGTAACTTTTAGTCTCTTTATACCATGTTACCGTGGTATAAAGACAAAGCAAGAGAATTGAAAATACGGCCTCGGCCCCACAATTCCTATGGGGCGTAAGATCCGGAGTAAAGATAAAAATCTGTCCCGTATTATGTTCATATTATCGATAAATGCGCAGAAATGTAAAGGAGTATAATGGGAGCGAGCCGCGCTATTGTTGCAATGCGTGAGGGCAGGGCCTGGTCCACTCCATATAGCCTCGCGGACAAGAAGGTGATCTGAAGCACACCTAGCGTGAAATGAAAAAAAAAAGCCTCGAGGCCAGTCATGGGAAAGATTCATCGCACTCTCCTCATCTTCGCGCTAAATTTGTTATGAGGTTGGGCAAGAGTGGTTTTGGGGAGCAGAGACGGGTTGGTGTAGGGAATTCGCTATCCATCTCGCCCGAAAGCGCTCCCCAGCCACCTATGTCCTTTACTAGAATCCAATTATCGGGATTACATCTTTGGAGTAAAACTTGGCATCGAATTCAGCGGATTTTTGCTTCGGAGCCACATGCAGGTGGGCTCTAGACTACGACTTCGACTTTCCAAGGTTGGCCGGTATTGGTAACATGGTAGATGCTTTTTGTTACCTAGGTAGGTAGGAATAATGACTAACAATTAGTGCTGCAGTAGAGCTAGTAGTAGTAGCTTTTGCGAATTTGGATAGAGTTCAACCAAGATTACTTAGGGGCCCGATACCGAGCTTTCACCGTCTTAAACCCTTTAATGTTATTAACTTGTAGAATGATATAGAACTACAGCTTCCTTTTAACACTTAGTATTACCTTATCGCCTAAATAGCTTTCACCATCGCATTCATTTTCCTAGCTTATATGTAGCTTTGCCGTTTTCCCATAGTCACCAGTGGTCGACCCTACCCATCGGATACGAGAGTGTAGACGAGGTGGTATTCAGGGTGAAGGTTTTTATTTCGAGGAAACGAGATAAGGTGCTCAGGCCTGCAAACAAAAGTCATCAATAGAGTCCAGGACCTACTACATAAAGAGCGGGTCGACACCAAATCTTATGAAAGAGTTACAGGAAAAGGGAAAGTACATCCTACCCGCAGGAGCGATTCCAAGCAAAGTGATAATAATGAGCAATTGGCGTTCGTGAAAGCATTCTTTCTACCGATCAAGAAGCTAGACCTAGCAGGCCATCACACACTGCACTCTCGAGTTTGGCCGTTTCTCAATTTGTTCCATCTCTTAGCCAACCCAAGCGTTAGTTAGCTAATGTTGACGGTGCGCGAAAGAATCCGTTCAACTGGTTGGTCCCAGAACCGGGACTAGAATTCTGAGTAGAGCGAGCTAGGCGAGACTACTTAGAAATTGTTGTCCTTGTACAAGCTCCATAGCTTAATTCGACCCATTTTAAGCTAAATATATGCAGTGGAGAGAGACGGCTGATTCCGTCACGTGTTTCTACTATCCTATTATAGTTGGTCTGTTTTAAGGCCTATATAGTCTTGCCACTGCCAGCCTCTAGCTGGGTAGGCCACTTACCCTCCTTCAATCCATCAATATTTGCCTCAGCAATTGGTGCTCCCTGATACGCGACAGATTCAAGGCGACAGAAAGACAATTAAGTTTCGAGGCCAAGTTCGAAGAGCACACATTAGATGAGAATACTACGAAAATAAGCTAAGTTAGATTTTTACTAAATAGCCAACTGACTTGTCTTTAAGCAATGACGGGAGAGTTGGCTCTGTTAAGCTTTCTACTACGCGATAGCTAAAGGGAACTAGCTGTCCTACCGGAGTCTATGCGTAGAAATTTCCACCAAGCTAAAGAAGACGTCGTTTTCCTCCAAAAAATCAAGGTGTGTAATGGAAAAGAAACACCTATCTCGTACAATACCTGACGCTCGCCACGAGGTTAGTAGCCCTGTGCCTCCATATAGGCAGGGGTTCCTACGACTCCCGAAGACTCAAAGTGGATAATGAGACAACACGATCTCGATATTATATATGCGCCCAAAGACGACCAATCTTATGTCAAGGGTGCTTTGCTAGGTATTGCCGGAAGATATGGAGAAGGCGGTATTGAAGAAAGCAAAATTACATTTTCTCGCGCATTACAGCTTCCATTATTGGTAAAATCATAATATATGGTTCATTATTTCCCGCCAGATTATATAAACCAACTAGCCACTATTTCTAGCATTCCCATCCTGTCTCCCTAACAGTAACTACAGGTATTCGCGCACTCGAAGGCGAGATCAGCCGCGAACAACAATTTTCAAAAGCAAATGGAAGTCCTTGATTAGGATTTCACAGAGGAATAAAAAGGTATGCATCCTATTGTAGAGATTCCGCTTTACAATTCGCATCTAGCCGGTTAATAATTGCGTTTATCTATGGCCCTATAAGTAAAACGTTTTTGATGAAGCGTTGTTGGGTGTCCATGTCTCATTCTCGAATTGACTAAACCTTGGAACTAAGCAATGCCAGTTGAAGAATACGATGAAACATAGTTCCCTTCAGCGTGGCCACTCTTTCATAAAGGCAAATGTTAATTACTTAAGGAATTAAGATACTCCACTGCTAATCCCGTACCGTGGCAAAATCACCAGAGTCTAAAGCAACAGGGTCAGGCGCCATGTGGTTCAAAAGACTTGTAGGGACAAGGCATACTCTTCTTTTTAGTGCGGACACGCTGGGAAGCTCGGTCCAGCTCTATCCGGAATCGAGTTGTGAAAGATTTACCATATTAATTAAACTCTAACCGACCAGAAGACTAGTTGCTCTAGAAATTGAGGTATGCCTTCGCTATGAAATCTGTCATGGGGATTTTGGCAAGTCTGTCGAGCTGTATTAGATATTGTCGTACGATATCACGCTGGATAACCACTGATATACCCCTTTTCCATGTACATAAATATGGCCCGCTGGCCATATTCAATCAAGCAGTTCAGTTCCTCATCTCCCTCCCTAAGACAAGATTCACCTCTCACCATAAAATCCTCCTGGCAGATTTCCTAAGACTTATAGATTATTGACTTGGGTGGCAGAGATTGATAATAAGTAGTCTACATTATGTGCATGAGATGAGATTGCAAATCATTCGAGGCAGAAGAGCGGGTTCATCTTATAAGCCGTCAAACATGCTATGGTAGCTGTAGTGCCATCTTCGATTGCGCTGACCTCAAATGCTGAGATGTTGTTTTATGATTCTAATTGGCCTCCGTTACGACGCTAGCAATCTTGGGGTAGTCGTACCCGTCACAGAGAGAAAAGTGTCTCACAATAGCAAGCTTCGATATTCAGAGCTTTATTAAACCGTTAAGACTCTTCTAAGGGAATCACCTTTGGCAAAGACTACGCACTACTTGCATTACTTGCATTCCTTGCACCACAGCCAACTCGACGCTTTTTCTCCGAAGATATCCTCGCACAAATTATGCAAGAGGTGCATACGGTTTCGGATTCAAGCCTTCTAATCAGTTCCCTATCTTTTTCATACCAAGCCTTGAGCTCTCTTGTAGTTTCCCACTATAGTACTCATTGTCATACAATTGCAGTTGTTGGCTAATCACAATAGTGAATAGTGCTTGATTTCTTCCTTGACTGACTGCAGCTCATATAGGATGAAGCTATTTAGGGCTAATTGCTAGTCATTCCAATAGTGTCAAGTCTTTTATTCACGCCGTAGTTGACTACCTAGCGCATTAGTGGCCCGAATCCTGCAATACAGACGGAGACATTGTCCTAGTGAACATGATAAATGCTTGCACCAAAATTTCAACGTCACGGCTTTGCACTTAGTGTGGGCATGGCCGACAACATTAGCACCAAACACGCTTTCATTTTCATATATTTGGGAACGTTCCGTCCAATCGCACTATCCCATTATGAAAAGACTCGCCAATGATCCTTATGGATCCTCATGGGCCCTTATAGATCATTATGTATATTTTAAAATAAGAAAATCTCCAAGTTAAACTTCTAATTTCAGTGAGATGAATTCAAATTTTAGAGCCTACAACTCTCTAAAAGCACAGCAGTAAATTTATGTTACCGTTTTCGGCAAGTATTCACTAATATGCATGAGAATTTAAGAATTAAACACAGCTCAAAATCCCCTATGCATGATCATTGGTAGGTATGTCCACTAAATATCACCAAAAACCCGCAACACGACCGACATCCAACAAAGGTCAGCTTTAGACCCCGTATCATAATACACCTACAAAGTAGGTAATATGCAAGATGGCCGCGATGCCCTGTCCTAAACACCCGAATCTTCCTGCGGGAACGGCGAATCCGGATACCAATCATTCCAATTCTCGCAAACCGGCGCAAAGTCATTTTCCCAGTCGCTCGTGGCCCCGCTTCCCGGAATCAGGGCTGGCGATTCTAGGACCGCTGCCCCAAAGCCCTGGCTGCTGTGCCAGGCAATGTGGCAGTGCAGGAGCCAAAGCCCCGGGTTGTCCAGCGCCCACGCGATGACCATATGGCCATTCTGCGGTAGAGAGGCCGTGTCGCGGCGCGGGGGATTCGTCAATTGCCACCCGTTGGTTGTCCCATCCCAGCGGGTGTTGGGCAGGGCCGCGAGCACGAGAAAGTCGTGACCATGGAGGTGCATGGGGTGGGAGATGCTGTGTGGCGAGGATTGTGAGCAGAGAATGCGAAAGATTGAGCATCATGTGCACTTACCCTGGGATGGGCGTCAGCTCTTCAATTACGAGGACGACCCATTCGGTCTCGCTGCTCGCGTTTTTGTAATAAGCCGCTGTGGAAGAGTTTAAAGCCTAGCAGCCGGCGTCAGTATCCAAGCTCCCTGGATTTAATTCATCACAGGTAGAATGCACTCACCCCGACCTGGAAAATGTTGTTCGACCTCGGGATGGCGCCCAAGTCCCCAGATATGACATCTCCTAATGCCGGTTGCGACCAGTTCGTCCACATAAACCCCCCGGACGGCTGGTTGATTGACCATCTAAGGTACTTGTTGAGGTAGTATTCCCCCGTCACATTCTCCAACTGGATGCCCCCATTCATGTTTGTCAAGTCAACCGGTACCCACGGCACCACCCTCGCGGCCGGCTCGTCCAGGCAATTCTCAATCTGGACCACCGTACTCACGCTCGTGGGGATCTTGGTGCTATTCTTATTATATCTGACAATACCCGTGATGTTTTCGGGGGCGCCGTTGGGTATGCATTCGCTGACGAACCCACTGCGCAGCCAGTAGTCACCCGGCACCGCATTCGCCTCAACAATGACATCGTACCGCTGGCCCATGTTGACCAGCACGCTATCCGTCTCGTAAGGTACAATCGGCACTAGGTCGGCCTGTATCACCGTCATTCTGTGCCCATCAATGCTGAACTGGAACCACGCCTCGGTGGCGATGTTGATGAGCCGCAGACGGTACTTCTTGCCTGCCTCAAAGACGACTTGGTACTTCTCGCCCCCGCCGATGCAGTTCGGATCGAGCGCGGTCGCATTGGTCGCCGTGCAATTTCCTGTGTTCATACCGTTGACCAGCCCGGTGGGCAAGCCATTAAACGTGACGTTGAAAGTAGCGATAGTGCTCCAGTGTTCAAATGCTGTGTGGTGGTCCCAGTCTGAGAGGAACACACTCCCGAGGTCCTCGTCATAGTCAGCCGTCGCTGGGCCGTTGATGATCAGGGGCCCATGCAACCCCATGCTGTTCTGCAGACTGAAGTGGCCGTGGTACATCGCGGTGCCGTACTGGCTAGCATGGAACTTGTACGTCATGCTTTGTCCTGGGGGAATGGGGCATTGGGTGACACCAGGGACCCCGTCGTACTGCGTGTTGTTGAGCTGGCGTATGCCATGCCAATGGATAGATGTGCCATTGGTTGCTAGGTTGTTAGTCACATGAACGACAACGTCGTCACCCCAGTCGGCTATAATTGCTGGGCCGGGTATTGTCCCATTGGCGGCCATACATTTCCGCCTGTACCCATCTGGCGCGCAGTCAATCTCCTCTACAGTAAGCCAGTACTCGACCGTGCGGCCTGTGTGGAAGATTGTGTCGTAGTAGTTGGTATTGATGTCGTATTCGCCCCAGCATTTGCGGGATGTCTTGGAGTTCTGGCATCCAGGGGTCAAGCCGCTGGTATCGCGGATCGAAAGGGCTGTGGATCCGCTGGCTGGGCTGATGGTACCAGCGATCGAGAGGGCCGACGCCCCTGCTGCTGCGAGGGCCAGCAGGGAGAGCAAAGAGTGTGTCATAGTTACGATTAGCGAGTGACAGTGACTTCACGACGGGATAGTTAGGAGTTTGGGCGTCATGGCGTCCTTTAAGACTCATGGCATATTGCCTGGCGATGTCACCGAGCAGCAGTCTGTCATGCCATTTCACCCTACCTTCCCGACTTCATGGGGCTCGCCCGCCCATGCTTCAAGGCGCCCATTTGGCTTTGGGTATAGTTGAAGGTCCAATTTCTGCTAGACAGGAGCGGTGCGGGGACGCGGTGGCCGCAAAGGGCGGGTACTGACAATATTACTATTCGCGACCGACGCAAGAGGCTCAAGAAGTTCCCCCGACAAGCCGTCTTGGCCGCGATCTGGAGACAGGAAAGGCGTAATGCCAGTTGGCTATCTACACGATGCTTGGATACCTCATCAGCATCGCTATCTTGGTTCCTGGTTCCTAGTTCCGGCATCGGACAGGGTCGCATTACGCCTCGGGAAGGAATTGAGATCTAAAGTGATGGCGATCTGGGGTCGCAGTTCATCCAGGTTATGCAATTTACCACGTGTTCAGCACGTGTTTAGCACGTGTGGGTGGGTCTCGGGGATTCATGGCCCATGGATGCAGTTCGGGGATCAGCTGACCAGTATATTCCCGTCGGGGAGACTGAGGGGGTTTACTCGACTTACAAAGCCTTTCGTCCGGCCTTTGCTCTGTCGAGCCGTCATCCATGTTATCTTGAAGTCCGAGGAGTGAGAACCGGGGAATGCGAGTTTAAGCTGAGATTACACAACCAACCACATGCATTTAGAACCTCACAAATGCTGGGCCCTGAAGAGTCTTTGAAGCCCTTTCAGGTGCCGACCCGCCATAAGTGAAAAGTGAAGAGTCTAAACATCCTACAACTTGTCCGCACCTTCTACGCCCAACTCAGTACACTCGCACCACCCGCACACCGGCGCAACCATGGCGACGCTCCTCACCAATGGTAGCAAACACGAGAAGGAGGCCTCTTCCACCTCTACTGACATTCTCACTCTGGCGCTGGACATCGTACAGAATGCAGCCAGCATTAAAACGCTGCTCGCTTCCCAACATCTCCCTGCTCCAAGCTTCTCGCCTGACTCGGCGGAGTTGCCGGACACGCCGGAACATGCCGCCCTGCGCAGCCGACTCGTGGCCGCGCTTGATGATCTACGGCTGCTAGTCGTCGGGCCGCGCCGCACGATGCGCAGCCTCATCTGTTTCAGCAACGACCTAGCCGCTTTTCAGGTCGCGTTCGAGTTTGGCTTCTTCACCATTGTTCCCGAGTCGGAAGAGGGTATCACCTTGGAAGAGGTCGCCCGGAAAGCGGGGATAGATGCAGGCCGGGCGCGCCAGGTGCTGAGGATGCTGTGCACGCATCGCGTCTTCAAGGAGACCAAAGACGGGTGGTTCGCGCACACGGCGAGCAGCGTGGCCTTCAGCCGGGACGAGAACCTGAGGTGTGCCGGGCATTATGGGATGGATGAGATGTTCAAGGCCGCCTCTTCGACGGCCGACACCATCAAGGCGTCGCCTCAGAAATCTGACCTTGCGCATTCGCCCTTCAAGACGCGCCTTGGTGCTTCCATGTTTGAGTACTACGAGCAGAATCCGGAGCATGCTGCTCGGTTCGCCAAGGCCATGGCCGGTGTTGCAGGTGGTACGTAAATCTGGAATTCCCCCCCTTTCATACCTTACCCTCTATCGCATCTGCAATGTACAAAGGCTAACAGAGAACAGTCGACCGTAAAACTAGCACACTCGGTGACCTGTTCCCGTGGAACACACTCCATGGCACTGTCGTCGATGTGGGCGGCGGCAGCGGGCATATCTCCATTGCCCTCGCGCACCGGTTCCCACATCTCACGTTCCTCGTGCAGGACGGTGTGCCTGACATGCTTGCCCAGGGCCGGCGCCTCCTCGCGGTCGAGGACCCTGCCGTGGCCTGTCGTATCGAGCTGCTGCAGCACGACTTCTTCCAGCCACAGCCGCCGCCTGAACGCCTCACCACCCGCGGACCCGTAGCCGCCTTCTTCCTCCGCCACGTCTTTCACAACTGGAACGACGATGACGCCGTGACCATCGCCCGCGCGCTCGTGCCCGCCCTCGAGGCCGCCGCCCCGGAGACCCCACTAATCATCAGCGAAAGGGTGCTTCCCTGTCTGGGGGATGAGGTGCCACTGCACGAGGAGCGCGCCATGCGCCAGATGGACATGATGATGATGGTGGGGCTGGGAGCTAAGGAACGAACGCTCGCCGAGTGGAAGGCCTTGTTTAGGGCGGCAGACGAGAGACTGGAGGTGAAGAAGGTGCACGGACAGGCGGCGTCGGGCATCTTGGAGGTGGTGCTTAGGAAATGAGGGAGACCATGTTGATTAGAGCGAAGATAAATTTGAATGTAATAAAGAATATGAGGCTTTATTTTGGACTCTCACACTATATGGCGGTCTCAACTAGCACTTGCAAAATATGATCTGCTACCACAGCATCCAAAGGAAGTGAAGTGAGACTGCCAGAACCCCGAGCGCCACCATTTGCTGTAGCAGAAAAAAACCGCTGGATGGATTCAAATTCGATTGATGATATAAGCCGCTTGTATTGTCAGCATCCGAGGACTCGGCCCACAAAACATTACATCGCAGAGATCATGGGTGACTTAGGTCAAAACATATACCGCCGTTGCAGATGCCATGTCTTCTGAAGCTACTTTGCTCTGTCTGAGCTCTCCGAAACCCGATTCTTGTAGGAGCCTACTTCGCCGGACAAAGGAGACTCGTTTCAGCCGGAGAGCTCGTCTTCTCGTAATATTGTTACCCCTGCTTCA
The DNA here is from genome assembly GCA_010094045.1 of Lojkania enalia. NCBI lineage: Eukaryota > Fungi > Ascomycota > Dothideomycetes > Pleosporales > Lojkania > Lojkania enalia. Next base: position 166,127 of record ML986660.1, read on the forward strand.
TCTCAAGCATTTATCACCTCTGGTATGAGCGATCTCTAGGAACTGGATTCTAGCTACCTAGTTCAGGATGCTATTTACAACCAAGATGGAATGAAAAGAGAAGAGAATCCGATGTTTCGCGAAGTCACAGAGTTTTCCAAGCACGAGCCACGCATTAAAATCTGAACGCGAGAGACGACCATTCGTATTATCAGTATAATACATTCCTTTTCAGTTGCTCCTGTAATCTCTTTAATCTCTAATTTATGCCTATCAACGCTTGACATGCTCTAAGCCCCGTTCGGCGTTGACCATCCTGTCGACTAACCACGTGGGGAACACCCAGGTTGCGAATCTTACAAGTGGAGCAAACGTCCCATGCCAGATTGTACCCCTAGCTCCGCCGAGAATGTCCTTGACCAGCTTGTCGGCAAGCACTTGGACTTTCATGGCCTTGCCCTGGTGGTCCATTCGTTCCTTGTATGCCGCGTCCTGAGTGTTGTAATAGTGCGAAGTCTCAGGCAGCCTCATCCGACCACCGGGCTTGCCGAACATGGGTGTGTCGGCAGACCCGCACATGACTGTCACAACACGCACGCCCAGCGGCTCCAGCTCGAGTCGCAAGGTTTCCGATATGCGTGCTTCGGCCGCTTTAGAACTGGCAAAGATGCCTGGCCGCCGGGTTAGCTTTTCACCGACTGCCCACGGTGTAGGCGGGGAGTTGAAGCTTTAGCCGACTTACCCGCCCACACCATGGACAGGACAGCGTCAATGGAACTTTGGTTGGAAACAATCCCCTTAGCCTCGATAAGCAAGGGAGCAAATGCCTGGACCATGGCTAGAGGGCCCCAGACGTTGACGTCGTATAGCTTCTTTGCTTCGGTGATGTCGACGTCCAGCAGCGGGCAGACGAACTCGACCCCGGCGTTGTTGACTAGGACGTCGAGCTTCCCGCCCGTGCGCTTCGCGACCGTGTCCTTGCACTGCGAGATGGTCTGCGGAACGGTGACATCTAGCTCGAGTATCTCCATGTTGCTTAGCGCTGAGAGGTCCGCAGCCTTGGAGGGATCGCGCGCCGTGGCGAAAACATGGAATCCCCGTTCGTGAAAGATCTTGGCCATGGCCCAGCCGATACCGCCGGTGCTGCAGCCTGTAATCAGGACCGTCTTCTTCTGTATTGTTGCCATGGAGTCGTTGTTAGTAGAAGAGAGCGATGAACATTGAGACTGATGCGGATCCGACAATAATATTAAGCGGAAGTTTCGGCCATTGTGTTACATTGCAGCTAGGCCGGGGAGGGGGGGGAGGTGTTTCGAGGATCTATGCAGCCGGCTAGATTTGCTCTCCGTAGGACGTACGTATAATTTGAGTCCCCGAAGTATGACCAACTGTTAGCCCGGGGTTGTGCGCCAATTACCGAGCTACTTTTCAAAGGTGCATGCGGAGACTTACTGCATGCAGTCAAAATCGGACCAAATATCCTCCGACTTGCTTCAGTTGCAGACAAAAGTATATGCTATGGGGATTCGCCAAGTCAGCGGCAACAATAATAATCCGACAAAACAAAGCCACGCATAAATCTTTGTCAACAAAGTAGGTACGTACTTCGGGGATTCGGAATTCTCTGACTTGCATGCGATCCTCACACCTAAATTGACATCGGCACTTTGCATTACGTCTTGTGACTTTGAATTCCCCGAAGTAAGGCTCGCTCCTGGGCAAACATGCTTAGACTTTAAGAAAGTTGAGTAAGACAAATCTGTTCTACTACAAAAGCATCAGAAGGTTGCTAAGATAGAAGCACTACACAGCTTCAAACTCGGTCGCTACCCGTCACCCAGAATTACAAACAAAATCTCAAATCCGAAGATGCTCCGCAACCCAGCTTGTCTTGCCATTGCGGCCATGTCCGCCATTGCTTTTATGACGCAACCCGCCTATGGACAGTCCTCGAATGTCACACTATTCAAACCTCCTACACTTGTCCCATTTCTCCACATTGACCTGAAAGTTGAGGACACAACGTTTGTGACCGCCACCAATGGAATTATTACTGGACAGGCTAATAACCAAGGCGGTAAGCGATGTCTCTCGACTTCACAAGAAGATAGTAGGACTAACTGAAGTCAAGGCAACTTTACTGGCGCCATAACCGGTCAAGTTCTGAAACTCGGCACGGAATTTGAGACATTTCCAACAGCTGCTAACTTTACAGAAAGTGTAAGTAGCCGTGATGCTGCATTTCCTTCATTATATTGCCTCATGAGCATACGCTAATGTCGTGAGCTGTAGACTTACGACAATGTCTTCACATTGCTTACTACTGATGGGACAACAATCCTTATGAGCGTCCGCGGATACATCCATTACACTGGGAACCATCTACATGGCTTTTCCCGTATGGAGTTCTCCACCGATTCCGCGGATTACCAATATCTGAGTTATGGTAATTATGTCTCGGAGTTTGATGCCACTTATCCTTCAGGCAGAGCCTCTGTGGATGTGTTCGAGATGCAAACCAGCGGGCACTACTAGGGGTTCAATCATAGGATAGCTGGTGAGAGAGGGGATTTGGCTCCTCCCTGCACGTAATTCAAGAAGTCGGGATGTTATCCTGAGACCTTGGAAAAAAAGGAATTTGAGAGCGTAGAATAGAGATGGTCACTTCTTCCGTCGGGCTCTGCTCGGGTCCTATCTTTGATAGGTTTATAACAATATATACTTTTATGCCTACTTCTCCTGGATCGAAGCACCTCTAGGATTTAAGACCCCTGGTTATACCACAATATTATCATAACAATAGGCGAAAATCCATCATATTGGTCAAATACTTCCCGAGATGGACCAGGCTAGTATATGCGCCTAACAATAACGGGCCCCTATCCGCATGCGACGCTATTATATTGAATGTAGCTATGGATGCAAACAACACCTATTAGCCGTATTCAGAGTTATAAAATATTCTATTATATCCTATAGAGTACTACGATAGTTATACTATATATATATAGCTAAAATTAATGGAATTATACTTAATAAGGTGGTTAAGAAAAAGTAAGAAATAAAGAATTAGAATAGTATTATAGAACGCTTATATACGGTTGGTTAAATATACTTTAGATAGTTAACTCTATTACTAGAATATATTCTATTATCGAAGTAGCTACTCTATTAAAACGGCCACTTTTTCTTAGCGTTATAAGCACTATATACGAACTATAATAAATCTACAATACAACCTTCTATTAATTTAATAAGAAGGTAGAATTAAGCTTACCTTATAAGTATAACGATGCGAAGAAATCGTTCCACGAAAAGCTTTACATGTAACCTTATCCTAAAGCTTTTTACTTATCTTATCCTACCCCCGGCTCCGCCTCTTTTCCCATCTGTATATAGTTGTACACTCCCTTATAAGTAGCTTAGTAGTTCTTCTATATCCTTTTATATAAGGCCTATAGGTGTTAATAGAATTCCCAGGTCCCTAAACCCCTATATACTCCTATATACCTCTAAGTAGATTTGTGCCGCATTTAGACCTATTATCTTACCTATACTATTATAATAAGTATATAAATTAGGCTAATTTAAAAGCGTATAATACGCTACTATAGTTTATAATATATAATATTAATAACTCTCTACTTAACTTTATAGAATCGCGTTTTAATCTTATATATAACTAAATTACTAGAAGCTTATAATAACCGAAGAATAAATAATTATATAATATCTTCTTAACCTTAATTTATAAGAATTTACGCTCTAACTATATAAGGTAGTAGATATAATAGATAAACTATTAGGTGTATATAATAGAATATTTAAAATATATATAAATAAGTTTAAAATAGTCTTTAATTAAATAAAAAATTATTAAAGAATAAAATAAGAGAATTTAGAGGTTATTAATATATAGTTTAAGTTTAATATATTCTACTATTAAAGTAGCTACTCTATTAAAATAGCTACTTTTTCTTAGTATAATAAATACTATAATATATTCTACTATCGAGGCGGCTAAACTATTAAAGCGGCTACTTTTTCTTAGCGTAATAAATACTATATACAAAAAGTTAATTTACTTAATACTAATAAAAGATTCTATATATAATATACTTTTATCTAATTTAGAATTTTCCCTACTATCTTTTTAGTACGTACGAGCGTTATATCTAGTCTTACTATAGTTACTATAGTAGCGTTAAGCTGGTTAAGCCCTTTCTTAAGTATTAGTACTATAAGTCTTCTTAAAGAGTTAAGAGTTTATAGATACTTTAGCAGCTATATATAAAAATCCCTTACTATATAATACTATACTACTATACTAAATATACTTTCTTTTATACGTTTTATACTTAGTTACTTCTTCTAATTACCTTTTAAGCTTAGAGTTACAAGCTTAAAGAAGTATATTCTAATATAGTATTAACTTAGCACCTTTTATAAGCTATAAGAATCCTTCTTATACCTCTTTTAGTAATTATATAAAGGATTTTTATATAAGTATTAATTGTAACCTAAATTTATATATATATTACTTAGAGTTTTAGACTACTAAGAGTCTTCTTATAAAAGTAGTTCTAGTAGGGTACGTAGTTATATATTAAGATAATCTAATATAATCTATACGTTTAAAAGAATAATTCCTATTACTTTAAAGGCTTTTTAATAGTTCTTATATATAAATATATTAAAAAACACGTTTTTAAAGGCTGGAAGGAAGCTTTTTTTATTAATATAGTAGATACGTTAACGCGCTAAGTTTTATACGCGCTATAAGTACTTTAACTTTAATAGTAAGAAGTAAACTATATTAAGAGGCTAAAGTATATACAATAAATAAGAAAGTATATAAAGCGTTAGAATCTTTTATATAAGGTAGTAATCTTTAAATTTCTAGTTAAGGTGGCTTTTATAGCTGTCTAAAATAAGTAGCCTATATAACTCTATCTAATATATCTTTATATACTTATTAAAGTACTTTAGCTACTTAAGACTAAGTATATTATTTATCTAGCCGTTCTTAGAGACTAAAATTTTTTAATTGTATAGTATACCTACTTCTTTATACTATATAGAGATATAGATATATCCTTTATAAATAATAAATAGTAGAGTTGTATATATAGTAGTATAGATACTTTAGATAACTATAATCTACTCGTAATTACTTAGCTGTATAAGAGTAGGCCTTATATAATATTCTAAACCTATAATAACCTTTATAGTATTAATAACATCTATTTAAAAGCCTATCTTATTAAAGTTGTAGATATTATTATTATATATGCTATATTTTGCAATTATATCCCGTACGAGTTTAAACTATATGTTAATAACTTCTAGATTCTCTTATTTTATTCTTTAACAATCCTTTACTTAATTAAAAGCTATTTTAAACTTGTTTATACGCGCTATAAATTATTTAGGCTAATTCTTTCCTATAGATATTCTACTACGTACGCCTAATAATTTATCTATTATATCTACTACCTTATATAGCTAAAGCGTAAATTCTTATAAATTAAGGTTAAAAATATATTATACGATTATTTATTCTTTAATTACTATAAGCTTCTAGTAATTTAGTTATATACGAGGGTAAAACGCGATTCTATAAAGTTGAATAATATATTTATAAGCGAGCGGCCACTATAAGTAAATAGCTACCTCTACTAACTTTTTACGCCTTTACAGCAATCTATCTTAATAACATAATAAGATAATTATAATATTTAAACTACGCTAGATTAAGGAATATCTATAATATCTTTCTTATAAGTTCTTAAGTTATAGCTAGTTTTCCTATAGTAGCTGTAGTACGCTAAAGCCTACTAACTTATATTTAATTACGCCTTACCTTAATATATTTCCTCCTCTAACTACTACTTAATATCTTTTTAAGTAATAATATCCTCTACCTCTACCTTTATTAAGGTATCTTTCTACTAGATCCTCTTCTTTTTACACTTTCTACGCGTTATAGTAGTCTTATTTACTTTCTTAAGTCTTATAATCTAATTATATATAAGTATACTTTCGTATACTATTACTTTAGTACTTTTTTTAAGCTGGTTAAGTACTATAATAATAGAAGTAGGCGATAAGCTTTTATACCTCTAAATTCTATCGCGAATTAATATTAATTAAGCGTCTAGCTTACGCATATTACTTAGTATTTTAGCTTCTTAGAGGGTAACCTCTAGCGCAGGTAGTATTAGCGTATAAAGTTTAATATTAAGCTTTAATATTACCGCCTTTAAATTATATAAAACTAGACTAGCGCTTTAAAAGTTTACGTAGATATTCTCTTTTATAATTAACTACTTATAAGCTGTATAGAAGGTAGATAAGAACTTTAACTTTATAATATAGTTAATATAGTTATATATTAAGCTTTTAATCTAGCGCCCGTACGCGCGCTTTAATAGTAAAAAATAGCTAATATTAAGCAGCTATAGAAGATGCGATAAATATAGTAGTATATAGAGAGTATAGATATTATTCTCCTTATAAAGCTATTAGAATTTAAGCGAGTTATAGCTTTTATAACTATTAAGAATAAGTAACTAGCACGCGCCCACCCTATACTCTACTATATATTTAATAAAGTGCTTTAACTACTCTACTCTAAGCTTATTAGTAGTCTAGCTGTTATTACTAACTGTAAAAGCCCAGTCGTATAGTATATTATCCTTCTTATACTATATAGAGAGATAGTACTAGCTAGTAAAGATAATAAAGGGTAGGATTATCTACCTAGTAGCATTAACTGTATAGATTACAGTAACCTACTTATAATTATCTAGCTAAATAGCTTTTAGTTTACCTCGTCTCTCTAAGCTAGTAATAACTAGCTAAGCTAATATCTTACCTATTATAAAGCCTGTCTTATTAAAGTTAAAGGTATCCTTATTATAAATACTATAAGTAGCTTTTATACGTACTATAAGGTTGAACTAAACTCTAATAGTTTCTAGATCCTTATATAGGGCTCTCTATTAATTATACAGCCGATTAAAACGCGTAATAAGGCTATCTATTTACTTAACAAAGTTGTGCAGCTATAACTTACTAACTTAGTTAGTACCGTATTTAGTAAGCAGCTTATTTACTATATCTTATATAGTATCTAATATAGGCGGAAATCCTTACAAATCTAGGTTAAGTATATATCTAGTTATTACCTCCTCTTCTAGCTAAGTAAGCTTCTTTAAGTTAGGCTAGTAATTATATTATATAGTAATTCTAGCGTATTATTATTGTAGAGTTGTTCGGGGGTAGATATAGATTAAAGTAGCGTATTTTACGCTACTTATTTAGTATTAATTTATAGTTAAGATAGTAAGAAAAATATCTACTTTATTATAGGGCAATTAAGAAGTAGTTAGTTAAGCTATTATAGTTAGAAGGTAACACGTCGCGAAAAGTTAGTAGGGGTAGCCGCTCGCTTATAGTAGCCGCTCGCTTATAAACACGTTAGAGAGTTGTTAATATTATATATTAAAAGCTATAGTAGTATATTATACGCTCTTAAACTAGCCTAATTTATATACTTATAAGGTAAGCTTAATTTTACCTTCTTATTAAATTAATAGAAGGTTATATTATAGATTTATTATAGTTCGTACGTAGTATTTATAATACTAAGAAAAAGTGGCCGCTTTAATAGTTTAGCCGTTTTAATAGTAGAATACGTTATATAAAAAGTTAACTTACTTAATATATAATAGCCTCTAATTAGCTAGGTATAGAATAGAGTAATAACTAAAAGTAATTATATATTATAGAGGATTATTTTTATAGGTTTATAATAGAAGTATATAAGTAGAATATATAAAGAATATTTAAATTAATTATAAAGAGCTATAAATATTAGAGTTATAAAGTTATTAAATATAATTTAACTCCTCTACTATTCTTCCTATTTAGTTGCTACTTAGTAACTAGGCGGACTTAGTAGGATAGTTTTAACTAAGTTATTAAACTGTTTATATAGTTAGTTTTATTTACTTATCTATATAAAGTTCTATACTTTAATAGGTTCTAGTATAAGAGTATTTATAATACTATATCCTCTTTTTAAACTCTTAGTCTAAGAATTATACTATTTTCCTTAATTATATAGTAGGGTTAGTAAACTACTTATACTTTCTTTATATACTTTTCTAATATCTTCTTCTTACTATTTTATACTAAGTTACTATTACTATATTAACTATATTAATTCTTCTAGTTTAATTATAATATCTTATTTTTAATATTTTTATAAGAGGCTAATATATAAAATTAATAAAAAGTAGACTCTAAAATAATTATACTATTTTAAATACTTCTAGTCTAATATATAGTTATTTTATAATATTTTCTATAATACTTAAAATATTTATATACTTTAATTCCTTTATTAATTTATAGTACTTATATATAGTAGTAGAATATTAGAATAAAAAGGTTAAGAAGTTAGATTGCTAGTTTTAACTAGTTAAAGAGAAGTACTAAAAAATCTTAGATTAACTATAAGATATAAATAGTAAGGTAGTAGTAGTTTAAATAAAAGTTTAGTATCTTTAGAAAATTTATAAGTAAGTAAAATATAGATATATAGAAGGTTATAAATATATATAGGAGTAACTTAAGGAAGAGAAAGAAGTAGATTATAAGATAGGTCTCCTTCTTAAAGTAGAGTTACCTTTTATAATATAGCTAATATTATTTAATTCTATTACTCTATTTTTAAAACTTCTTTATAAGTTTAGTTTTTATAATATATTTATAATATTATAAGGCTAAAGTTCTCTTCTAGTTCTTAAATATTATTCTATAAATTTCTATACTTATCTATTTCTAACTATTTAATTAGATAGTATTATTTATAATTCTATATCTTATATTTTATTATTTTCTAGATTTTCTATTTTTAGTCTTCTATATATATATCTAAGCTAGTAGATAAATATAGATTAGATTAGGGTTAGGGTTTTATATAAGTAGGGTAGGATTAAGGTTAGAGTTTTACTAATTAGCCTAGAGTATAGATAGAGTTAAAGTAGCTACTTAGTAATAGAGTATAGGTTAAGGTAGAGTTATATAGATTAGATTTTCTTAGAATCTAACTAATTAGTATACTTTAGAAAGTAGCTTAGTAAGAGTATATATAGTATAATATTCTAGAATTTTATTATAGCTATTTATTATAGATTAGACTAATCTTACTTTATTAGATTCTAGAGTAGTATACTATAGTATATTATAGACTATAGTTATATACTTCTTAACTATTAATTTTATATACTTTAATCTAATATAATAATATATAGTATAAGCGAGCTGATTACCTAAGTAAACTAATTATAATACTAAGACTATACTAAAATCGCGACTACTTTTTGCAAAATATTATACTTTCTTATATTCTATTATACTATATAATATAGTAGCCTATTCTTCTATATCTATAGTATTATTTTTATACGTCCGCGAGTTATATCTAGCCTTACTATACTACCTATAACACCTTTAAGTCGGCTAGTCTCTATTAACGCGCGTTTTCTTCCTACTTTTCTTTCTATTAATATAAGCGCTAAACTCTTTTAGAGTAGTTAATTAAGCGCCTTCTTTAATTATTAAATTACCTTCCTTCTATATACGCTTTCTTTTATATAATTAAAGTTATATAGCAGCCTTATTAGCTGCTTAAAGCTTAGTAACTTAAGTATATAATAGTACGTTTTTATATATTATATATACAGCACCCTTTATAAACTATTTAAATACCTCTACTATTAAAGTAAATAAGCTATCTAAATACTTTAAACTCTTAATTAAACGTATATAGATTAAGACCTAAATTTAATAGGATTACTTAGTATTTTTAACTTCTAAAAGGTATTTTTAACTATAGAAGGTATTAGTATATATAGTCGAACTTTAAGCTTTAATAGTACTATATCTAGGTTAAATAGAACTAGGCTAGTACTTTAAAAGCTATTTAGGATATTACTATTTATAATTGCTACGTTAAAAGCTGCTTTAAAGTAGAGTAAGAACTTAATTTTTATAATATAGTTAATATAACTACGTATTAACTACTCGACTTAGCACCCGTATATAGTCTTTAAAGGTAAGAAACAACCTATATCTAGTAGCTATAGTAGGTGCGACAAATATAGAGGTATATAGAGAGTAATAATATTCTTTTCCTTATAAAGCTGCCTAAATTTAAGCGAGTTATAGCTTTTATAGCCGTCGAGAATTAGCAATTAATATATACTAATAGTACAATCCTTTATATATGCGTTAAAGTACTTTAACTACTTAATACTAATATTATTTATCGTCCAGCCGTTATTAGTAACCTATATAGCCTAGGTTAGTAGAATATCGTCTTCTTTATACTATATAGAGAGGTAGTAGATACCTGTAAAGATAATAAAAGGTAGTATTACCTATCCTATCGTATTAATACTCTAAATAACTATAGTCTACTCGTAATTACTTAACTAGAGCTACTTTAGTCGATTCTATCTTTTAGAGTTAGTAACTACTACTTCTATTAATATTACATCTATTATAAAGCTTAATTTATTAAAGTTATATATATCTTTATTAATAATACTATACTTAGCCTTTATATTCTATATAAGGTAGAACCAGCCTCCTATAACCTTAGAATCCTTATATTTAGCACTTAAATAGTCGTACTTTTAATTAAATTTAATCTTAAGCTTAGGTGTATATTTAATAAAGTTCTCTACCTAGTTTTCTAATCTAGCTAGTAGAGTATATAGCTAGTAGTAAATTAGCTATATTTTAAACAGTAGTAAGTTGTAGTAGAAATTCTCTTATATCTAGATCTAATATATACTAAATAATTACCTACTCCTTAGTCTTACTAAGCTTTATTAAATTAGGCTGGCAATTATATTATAGAGCTATTCCTTACCTTTATATACTAAATATACTTTAGGAGATATTATAGATTAATATAATATAACGTATAGTTAGTATTACGTCTTATTAAAGAGCTTAGAGTATAAGCTATATTCTAGCTTCTTTCTAAATTAATTCTATAGTTGTTAATTATAGTATAATACTATAAAGTATAATTATCGCGATTTTAGTAGGGTTTTAGTATTATAATCAGCTCGCTTAGGTAATTAGCTTACTTATACTATACGTTAATATATTTATAATAGTAATTTATTATATAAACTATAGAAGTTTATAAATTTCTTAACAAATATATTTTTATAGTAGCTTCTTATTAGTAATAATATTAGAATTAATATTCTTCTAGTTAATCTCTAGTTCTTTATTATATACTTAAGCTAGAAGTTTAAAGAGATCTATAACCTTATTAGTACTATAAAAAGGGCTTAGCTTACTAGTATTTTAGGCCTTTATAGCCTAATATACCTCTTTAGTATAATAGTTTTCTTCGCTTATTATATATTTTAGAAATATAATATCCTAGATTCTCTATATAGTAAGGTAATATCTTTTATCTTTAATTATATTTCTAGTAGTATTAAAACCCCGTTTAATACTAACTCCTATAATTTATATTAGAAGAATATTTCTTATAACCTAAGTAAGCCGCGGATACTAATATTTATTTACTCTCTACTAGTCTAATATATTAAAGTTATAACCTCGAATAGAAGGTATACTTAGATAACTTTCTTCTTCTTAATAAGTTGGTCCTTTCTCTTCTTCCTCTAACTCTTCTTCTCCCTCTCTCTCTTTCTCTTCTATATTACTTAAATCCTAGTCTAAGAAACTTAAGGAGTTACTTAAAGATAAATATTATAGAAATAGTTTATAAAACTACTTATTACTTTATATCTATTAAAGTTGGAGTATTATAGATAAAGTATAATCTAGTATATTCTTATTATAGTAATTAAGATATTTAAGGAATTGTTAATAATAGATTTTCTTATACTAAAAGTTCTAAGTTTTATCTTATAGTTATAGTTAGAAGCTAATATAATAAATAACTATAATAAAAGTACCTTATATATTATAAGCTTCTAGGATAAATCTAAGATTATTATATAGTTAAACAAGTAACTATACTTTATATCTATTTTTAAGTAGTATTTACTTAATTTAAATCGACCCTTCTCTACTATAGCTCTTACTACTATTAGCTAATCTAAGTTACTCTCTATATCTTTAGCTAGATTTCTATTTATATTATCTAGAAAATCGAAGAGCCTATTATATATTTACTAAATATTCTAGATCTAAGGCTTTATATTTTTACTAAGTACTTTAGTTGCCCTTTTAAAATTGTTAAGCAGGTCTATAATTAGTATTAAATAGTACTATTTAGTAGTAGATAGTTAAAGTTACTAGAGATTATAAAAATCTACCTTAGTATTCTTATTATTACCAGATTTCTAAGTAGGGATTTTTAAGTTAATTTTATATTAAAACTAGTTATTAATATATTATTTAAGGCCTACTACTTAGTTATATATATTAAATATCGAATTTTATTAAGTTAGGATATCTTTTATTATAGATAGCTAGTATTTAGATAGTAGGAAGTCCTGTAAAATAATAAAATACTTATAGTACTATAGTAATCGATTAATTACTCTATAAATAGCTTAAATTTAACTAGAAATTAGTATATAATAACTATAATAACTAACTATAATAAAAAGCTATATTTTATAAAGAGAATTTAAAATAGAAATCTATATTTAGATCTTATTTATATCGCGTTGCTATAAAGTTCCTCTATCTCCTATCTCTTTAAGGGGTACGAGTTTAAGATAGTAAATAATTTCCTAAATAATAAGATTGATAATATAAGTAAGATATAGAATTGTATTCTCCTCGCAGTTCTATTTAATACTATCTTTATATAGTTTCTCTTATATCGTATATATAAGTATACTATTATTAGTAGTATTATCGTAGGTAACTACTAGTAATTATTGTTGTATATTTTTATTTAATAGAATATATAATACTTCTATTACTATAGAAGTACTAGTATAGCTTCTTCGAATAGAGATAAAATTAAGTAGTTTCTTATAAAACTCCTAGTCCTAATTAATATAATACTCTTTTACTATAAGGAAACTAAGGTAGTTTTTTACAGACTAGGTATTAAACGTAATTAATATCTTTATACTTTAGCTAAGATTATATAAAAGAGAGGATTAAGCTATTATAATTTTATACTTAAATAGTTTTATAAAACTAAATTAGCTAATTAATATAGTATCTAGTTGGAAGAACTAAATAAATTATTAAAAGAACGGGTAATCTACTATTTAAAAAGACTAGTTAATAATAATAATAATAATAATATAGACTAGTTTATACTTAAAAATGCTAGTAGAATATAGTAGTATAATTAGATCTTTATTATTAGGAGGCCTAGCTATAGGTATATAGAACCTATTATACTTAGAAGCTAGAGTTTTTAGACAGGCCTAGAATCTAAAGTAATTTATTAGATACTTTATACTATTATAATTCTTATTTAAATATATAAGTCGAAAACTATAGTAGTAATAGAATATAAATAGATAACTATCTAGAAATTATACAGCTTCTCTAAATTATCTCTAGATCTTACTATAATAAGTAGCTAAATTCTACCTTAGTTTATTAAGTATATTTAAAGAGTTCTAAGCCTATAGTATTAATTTCTACTATACTATCTATATATTAATAAGTTCTATTACTCTCTATCTATCTTCTTTATCTACTATCCGTAGATATATAATTAGCTGATAGGTTTCTTAAAAACCTTAATAGAAAATTGATAGAGTATTAATTATAAGATATTAGATTTATATTAGTATTAATATAACTATAATAAAATACTATAATAAAGAATAGTAGGAATATTATAATATTATAGGTATATAAGGAGTTAAGGTTAATGATTGAGAGTATCTAACTATAAATTATATTTGTAGACTACTACTACTACTACTTCTACTACTACTACTACTACTACTACTACTACTACTAATATATATAAAACTCTAGTAAAATAGTAGTATATTATACTATTATATTAAGTATTTATTTTTAGAGATAATAGGTTTTATTACTAAATAGTATACTAATACTATACTCTTAGTAGTATATAGAAGTCTACTATAGTATATTATAAAATACTATAGTCTAGAAAATACTATAAAGTATAGTAAATTACTATTATATATTATAAAGTATAGTTAATTACTATTATATACTATAAAGTATAGTAAATTACTATTATATATTATAAAGTATAGTTAATTACTATTATATACTATAAAGTATAGTAAATTACTATTATATACTATAAAGTATAGTAAATTACTATTATTTAATATACTATAATATACTGCAAGATACTATAGTATACTATCTAGAATCTAATAACTACTCTAGTCTATTTTACGATATACTACTATAGTCTATAATATAGTATAATATACTACTCTAGTTAATTAAGTTTATATATATAGGGAAGTAGTATAAATAAAATTTATATAGTATTAGAAAAGTATATTAGATTTTCTTCTACTAATTACTAGTAGTAAGGACTAAGCTAATTCTTATTTATTAAAGTATTATTATCTAAGAAACTATTAAAGTTAGTTATATCTTTATCTAAGAAGCCTTTAAAAGTACTATTTAACTTCTTACTTAATATCTTATATTTATCCTTATATTATATAAGCTTAGCCTTAATTTTAGAGTTATTATTAACCTCCTCTTCGCACTTATCGCTTTTAATACCCTTAATATAGGGTAAGTTCGAATTAAGAAGAAAATTATTATCAAATTAATTATATACTAATAGAGGCTCTTAATATCTAAGGTAGTAATTAGTATATATCTATAATAAATAGATATAATAAAAAATATAATAAACTTACCTCTATTCTAACTTTAAGATAATAGCTAACTCTTCCTTAGATAGTCCCTTAATAAACTCTTACTATTTATTTTAAGTATTCTTACTTTTAAAGCTATTATTTTATAGTTTAAAAAGGCTATCTTAGTATATCTTATATATAACCTTCTATATAGCCCTTCTAGAGCTATATACCCGTAATAGACTACGAGCTGATTCTTATATAGTAGATATATCTTTCTCTTAACTAGTAGCCTTTAATAGAACTGCTTAGTAACGTCTAAAGTTAAACTCTTAGTCGATATACTCCTATTTTAAATAGATAGTTTTTAGCTTTACCTTTAACTAATTATCTATTTACTTATAAGTATATATATATATAATAAATAACTATAATAACTTATTAGACTTATAATTGTTAAAGCGCTTCTCTACTATAGCTTTAATAGTTTTATCTAATATCTTTTTTTTTCTTCCCCTATGTTATAAATATAAAACGCTAAGAGGTACTGCTTCTGTAGCTAGGGCTTAATCTAATATCAGCTACTATATAGGTCGACTTAGACGAGAACTAATAAAGTAATAATAGGTAGAAATATATTAAGAACTAGTTATTAAACAGTAAGTAATAGGACTACAGGAATTAGAGAGATAATTAGTTAGACGATAAAGTATAGTACAACCTATATACGTGATAATAGTAGAAGTGTCAGGTATAGTAGGTTGGACCTAACAAACCTAACAGACCTAGTAAGCTAAGGTCTAGCGGTCTTAGACCTAACTATATAAGATAGAAGATCTTCTTAGTAGATTAGGTCCTATATAGTTATTCTCGTAGATTTATCTTATTACTCTATTAGACTTTTAAATATATTTATTACATTTGAAGAACCGGCGAATCTAATACTCTCTCTTTACTAAAGCTACTACCTCTAACCAACCTAATATAAATAAAGCTCTGGCACGTGTACGACTGCGATAGTAGTTATTATATATACTAGTAGTATATAAATTAGTAATATAATAACTATCTAATACTAAGAGAATAGAAACTATCTAAAGATATCTACTGTATTATAAAGTTAAGTTATAATAACCTAAAGGCTATAAGCTCTAGAAGAAGTTATAGCGTAAAAAGTATAGGAATAGGAGACCCGTATTATATAGATATAATATAAACTAGTCGTAGCTAGAGCCGATCTAGCTAAAGCTAAATAATAAGTATAAGCTAAAATAGCTTTACTAAAGAAGTTTAATAGTAAGAAAGAATATGTTAACCCTTTTCTTACGTTAATAGAGCTGTACTTTAAGTTTAATAGTACGACCTTCTTTTTAGACGAGGATAAGATTTTAGCTATAATAATAAATATAGAAGAGATACTACTAGTATAAACTAAACTATTTATAGCTAATTAGCTGGAGAATAGAAGTAATATAAAGAAGACTAGAGAATCTACAGATAAACTCTTTAAGAGCTGGGAAGGATTTAAGAATAAGGTCTAAAATATCTTCGGAGAAGTAGATGTAGAATAGAAAGTATAAAGGAAACTACTAAAACTAATCTAGACTAAGAGGGTAACGGATTATATTATAGAGTTCTAAAGACTTAGTACTAGACTAGAATAGGACGATAGTATATTAGCAGGAATCTTCTATAAAGGGCTTAAAGATAAGGTTAAGGACAACCTAGCTAGAGAAGAAAGGCTAATAGAGCTATTAGAAATAATCAAATTAGCAGTTAGGATTAACAACTATTAATATAAGTAAGAGACAGAAAAATAATCTTAGCCGTAAGTATTCGTACCAACTAAGAAGGAAAGTAAGACGGTGCTATAAGATAGTAATCTAATAGTCCTAGGAAAAGTTGAAAAGGATAAAGGAAAGAACTACTAATAATTAAGGATAAGCAATCTTAAGAAAGAAAGGCTTAAGAAGAGAGCGTGTCTTCTATATAGACAAAAAGGGTACTATATAAAAGAATATCTAAATAAGAAGAAAGAAGCTAAAATAATAACTGCGCAGCCTACTAATAGATACTAATAACTAATATAGTACTAGATATATTATATAGATAATAGATGCGGAATATACCGCTTAGTAAAAGAAGAGAGCAATTATTAGCTATAGCTAAAAAGGGTAGCAGTAGTTATTAGATATGTAGAATACCTACTAAGTGTACTAAAACTCGATAGTATAATAATCTTAGAGAGAATAAAGTAAAAGAAGTACTAGATCTATAATAAAATATACTAGGCGAGACTATACTCTTAGAAATATTAGAATATACCGTTCGAAGAAGTAATATTCTGAGATAGCTAGAGCGTATTAGAAGCTATAGTAAAATTAGTAGAAAAAGTTATAAATAAAGAAATATTCGAGTATATATAAGAAATCTACTAAAGCTATTCTATAGAACTAGTAAAGGGTAAAAAAGGGAAATATATACTACCCTATAAGAACAGCTGCGAAAAAGATTAGGCTAGCTATTACTAGGATAATTACTAGATATATAAGGGTATTAAGATAAAGTTAGAAGTGTAGCTAAGAATAGATATATAATTATTACTAAGAATTTTACTATCTTAGAATAAAATAGAAGATTATATAGAAAATAAGTATTATTAGATTTATAGAAGTCTAATTTACCTTAAAACTAAGTATTTACACCGGTTTAGTAAAATCGTTATAGAAGCTAAGGAGCTAAAGAAAGTAGTTTTAGAGGTAAGGAAGATATAGGGAGACGTTAGAAGACAACTTAATATTACAGCTTATAAGATAACGGGAGTAAATATACTTAAAGAGGAGGAACATTCTAAAGATAATATATATTTAGAGGAATATAAAACTTTAAGCTAGAAATAATATATAGTTAGATGTTAATACTACTAAAATATATTTAAGGTATTTAAATAGTAAGAATTAGATAAAGATTACTAACTAATCGAATAGTAATAGTATTTCTTAGGATAGAAGTATAAGATATATAGTAAATAGGTAAAGGCTACTTATACCTAAGAACTATAGACAAAATATAGTATAGATAGATATCCGCTGTATAGAGAAGAGAAAGAGAATGTAGGGTTCTTCCTATCTTAGTTAAAAAACTAAGTAGCTTCTAAGACGATAGTTACGCCGAGAAACCGGGCAGGAAAGTTATTAGAAGGGTTACTAGTAAAGTACCTTTATATATAGTACTCTGAGTAGAGTTTAATAGAAAGAAGTTTAGAATACTACTTAATAGTAGAGCTTTAGATATGTTTATATTAGCGTAATAGGTTTATAAGAATAATATAGAGTAGAGGAAAAAAGTAGTACCTTATATAATACATCTAGTAGATAATAAGCTAATAGACTATAGTAGAGGAGTTATACTAATAGAAACTAAAAAGTAAGCGCTTAACGTTGCAGGATATACTAATATAAGAAGTATCGATATTATAAATCTAGGAAAATTTAATATATTACTAGGTATAAACTAGCTAGCTAAATATAATTCTAAAGTAGATTAGTAGTAAAAGATAGTTTATAGGTTATAGAGCTATACTAAAATAGAGCGGGTAGTAAGATAGTATAAGATAAGGCGTCTTTCGGGTCTATAGTTAATATAAAGAGTATTAGCAGCTACGATAGTAAGATATCTTAAGAGAATAAAATAAACGCTAGGTATTATTATAGTTTAAAAAGTATATAAGAAACTATAGAATAATAGTATACTTTAAGAAATCTAAGAGGATTATAGCGAATTTACAGGGCTATATAAAGAAGTAGAAAATAGAGGATTACTTAAGTATAAGAAATACGACTATAAAATTATTATTAAGAATAAAAAGAAACTAAAACCTAGTCTAATATACGATTTAAACTAAGAATAAAGAGAGGAACTTAGGAAGTATATCTAAAAGAATTTAGTAAGAGGATATATACAACTAAACTAAAGTAAAATAGCTTTGCTAATATTATTTATACTAAAAAAGAATAGTAAACTAAGGTTATATATAGACTATAAACAACTAAATAATATAACCAAAAAAAATAGATACCTATTACCTAGAATAATAGAACTTATAAGTTAGTTATAAGGAGTTAAGTAGTTTACAAAGTTTAATATAAAAGAAGGATACTACTAAATTCGGATAAAGAAGGGCTACGAATAGAAAACGGTATTTAAGATAAGAAAAGGTCTCTTTAAATACTAGTAATACTATTCGGACTTATAAATATACTAGCAACCTTCTAAGCGGTTATAAATAACGCGTTAAGGGAGTACTTAAATATATTCGTAACAGTATATCTAGATAATATTCTAGTCTATATAGATAGATTGCTAAGAGAGTATAAGGAATATATTAGAAAAGTACTAACAAAACTATAGGAGTATAAATTACTTATAGCCCTAGAGAAATATAAGTTTTATAAGATAGGAATAGGGTTTCTAGAGTTCTAGATATCTAGAAACAGTATTAAGATAGAATAAGAAAAGGTTAAAGTAATACTAGAATAGCTAGTATCTACTTTAGTTAAATAAATCTAATTCTTTTTAAGCTTCGCGAATTTCTATAGAAAATTTATAAGCGGGTACTCTAGAATAGTAGCACCTTTAATAGAGATTACTAAGAAAGAAAAAGGGTTTAAGTAGTAGAAAGTATAGTAAAAAGCCTTCGAAAAACTAAAAGCCTGCTTTACCTTAGTATTAATACTAAGAATACTAGACTTAGAGAAGTAATTTTAAGTGGAAACTAATGCTTCGGATAAAATAATAGGTGCTTACTTAAGTTAGTAAGACGAAGACGGAAAGTAGAGGCTATAAGCCTACTTTTCCAGAAAAATAAAACTAGAAGAACTCCACTATAATATATATAATAAGGAACTATTAGTAATAGTTAAAGCGTTAAGGGAATAGTAAGTATATTTAGTAGGAACTAAATACCTATTTAAAGTCTAGATAGACTATAAAAACCTTATATACTTTATAATAATAAAAAAACTTATAGAAAGATAAATATAATAGATAGAACAACTAGTAGACTATAACTTTAGAATAATATACTAGAAAGGGTTAGAAAATATAGCTGCAGACGTACTAAGTCGTAGAGCCGACTATATAACTAAGGAAAAGTATAAAAGAGACGCGATTCTAAAAAAGGAATTAGATAGATCTCTTATATATAACTACCTACGAGTCGTCTAAATTATAAAACTAACTACGTTAGAGTAAACTTAGTAGTAGAAGCTAAGAGATATATAGATAGTAGAGTAATATCTAATAAGTAGTAAAGAAGTAAAAGTAATCGAAAACGTAACTTAGAAACAACTATATATATACCCGTATATATAGTAGTAGATAATAAAAGAATTACACGAATTGCTAAAATAGAGATATCTAGAAGTAGTAGAAATAGAGTAAAGGCTAAGGAAAAGTTTTACCCTTACTAACGTAAGAAGAGAAGTATAAGATATACTCTATAAGTACTTAGAATGCGGAAAGAATAAGACTATAAAATATAAGCTTTATAGATTCTTATAGCTATTAGAAGCATCTAAAGGACTATAGGAATAGATTATAATCGATTTTATAACTAAGCTACTAGAATTAATAGAGCTAGGATTAAAAAGAAAATGCGATATAATTATAAATATAGTAGATTAGCTAATAAAATATACGCACTTTAGACTAGTATTAGAAATAATAATAGTACCTAAACTAGCGTATAAGTTATTATATATAGTATTTATAGAGTATAGAGTTCTAAAGTATATTATCTTAGATAGAGATAAGTTATTTATATCTAAATACTAGTAAGAATAGATAAAGAAGATAGGAATCTAATAATAGATATCTACTAATTTCTACTTATAGATAAATAGCTAGATAGAATAAGTTAACTAGAATCTAAAAATATATTTAAAGACATATATTAATAAATAATAAGATAATTAAGTTAAACTATTACCTATAGTATAGATAGTCTATAATAGAATAATTTAGAGTACTATAGAGACTATATACTTTAAAGCTAACTATAGACGGAAAGCTGTTATATATTAGGAACAGAATAAGAAGGGATCTCCAGTTCTACTAGTAGACTAGAAAGCTAAAGAAATAAAGGAAGTCTATAATTAACTTAAGGAAAAGATTTAGTTAAGAAATCTTAGAATAGTAGAATAAGCTAATAAGTTAAGAATTAAGAGACTAACCTTTAAAAAGAAGGGTAAAGTTTTCCTGTTAACAAAAAACTTAAAGACTAAAAGACCTATAAAAAAGTTAGATTATAAAAGAATAGAACTATTTCTAATTAAAGAATAGATTAGACCTATAAATTTTAAATTAAGGCTACTAAGTAATATAAAAATACACCTAGTATTTTATAAGTTAAAACTAGAACTAGCGCTAGATAACGCGCTACTATAAGAAACTATTAATATAGAACTAGAATAGGAATATAAAGTAGAGTATATACTAGTAAAAAAGCAGTTTAGACGTTAGTAGAAGTATCTAGTAAAGTAGAAAAGATACCTATAGGAGGAAAGTTTATAGGAACTAGTATAGAACCTAGCTAACTATATTACGAAGTTAAAGGAGTTTTACTAGAAGGCTAGAATAATAGGTTATTAAGTAAAGTCTAGTTAGAAAGTAATAGTAGTAGTAATATAAAAGAAGCCTCTTATATAGAACTTAGAGTAATAGTAGAGGGCGCCTTAGATCTAGCAGACCTCCTCTTCTCTTCCTCTAACTTCTCTTACTCTTCTATCAACTTTATCTCTTGTTTCCTAAGATCTAGACTATACTCCTTTAGAAAATAGATGTATTTCTTAGTATACTCTAGGCGAGAAAGAGCTATCTAATAGTAATACGCAGATTCCTTAAGATAGTAAATCTCCTCTTTCTTAGTAGCTACGAAATCTTAATAAGTAGAAGTAGACTCCTTATAGGCCTTTAATATATTCGCTAGGAAACAGCAAAGGATACTCTTAGTTAAAGAAAGATCGCAGAACAGACCCTAAGAAAGGTATTCTCTATATATAGAGGAAAGGGTAGTATTACTATAATAGTTATAGTTCGTAGACTAATAGTTTAAATAATAGTAAGACGGATCTATTATAACGCCTAGGAAAAGAATTAAGTAGCTAGTATAATAATTATAGGCAGAAGTATTTTCGCGTTAAACCTTTAGTATAGTAGAAAGGAAAAAGGAAGAAGAATAGGGCTATACTTGCGAGCTAAGTAGGACCTACCGGAATATATAAAGTACTAACCCTAGAACGGAAAAATATAAATATAGTACTATAGTATACCTATATAAAATATATTAGAAGCTAGAATAAGCTGTTAGAGATAGTAGAATACTATACCTAGACAAAATAGGTAAGGTAATAGATTAGAGAGCTTCGAGACGAACCTATAGAAGGGGAAGTAGGTATTATAAATATAGAATGCTAAGAGGTACTACTTCTATAGTTAGGGCTTAATCTAATATTAGCTACTATATAGGTTAACTTAGACGAGGACTAATAAGGTAATAACAGGTAGAAGTATATTAAGAACTAGTTATTAGACAGTAAGTAGTAGGACTGCGGAAACTGGGGAGATAATTAGTTAAATAATAAAGTATAGTACAACTTATATATATAATAATAGTAGAAGTATTAAATATAGTAGGTTAGACCTAATAAACCTAATAGATCTAGTAAGCTAAAGCTTAGCGGTTTTAGACCTAACTATATAAGATAGAAGATTTTCTTAGTAGATTAGGTCCTATATAGTTATTCTCGTAGATTTATTTTATTACTCTATTAGACTTCTAAATATACTTATTATATTCGAAGAACCGGCGAACCTAATACTCTCTCTTTACTAAAGCTACTACCTCTAACCAATCTAATATAAATAAAGCCCTGGTGTATATACAACTGCGACGGCGGTCGTTATATATACTAGTAGTATATAGGTTAGTAACACCCTAGTACTATATATTTAATACTTTTCTATAGCTATCTCTTCTTAGCACTCTTAGTAGAGCGATTAGTAGTATAGATACTCTTAATAGCCTTCTCTTTAGTAGTAAGTAATATAGCTTTATCTCTCTATTAGATAGTATACTTAGTATTACTAAGTATACTCTTAAAGGGTATTATAAGGTTGGTTAGACGGTCTTTTTAAGAACTAGTTTAACTGTATAGTAAAAGAACGTATTTAATTTTATAATCTTTTAACTACTAGCTCTATATTTATTAGTAAACTATAATAAAAGACTAGTATAATTATTTATCTATATTAACTTCGCCTACTTATCTTAGTTAAAGCTAATTAGTAGCTCTAGTAGCTTTAGTAGTAGTAAGCTATCTAGACTATTAAGAAAATTATTATTAATAGGCTCTACTTTAATAGTTAATATTTTATAAGAACTATAATAAAAGTATATAATAAATTAAAGATTTAGAGTTGTATTAATAAGAGTATAATAGAAAGAAGAGTTATAGTAGAGTATTAAGCTTAACGCGACAAGTATATATACTACCTACTAGTATAGATTAGATAGAAATAATAATAAAATATATACTTATCTAAATAAATATAAAATATTAGCCGGTTTAGTATAAAAAACTATTATTAAAAAACGTACTACTAGTTTTATAAGATAGTAAGTTATTATAGTTTTTTATTACAGTATTCTTATAATATATACTTAAATACCTTATTAGCTTTACTTTATAATTCTAATTTAGTACTAGCTCTTAGTATATATATATTTTAGTATCTATATTTATATTTTAGGTATCTATTAATAAACCTCAACTTACCTTTATACTATTAACCTTAATTATCGATGTTAACTACTCTAC
The DNA here is from genome assembly GCA_010094045.1 of Lojkania enalia. Classification (NCBI taxonomy): domain Eukaryota; kingdom Fungi; phylum Ascomycota; class Dothideomycetes; order Pleosporales; genus Lojkania; species Lojkania enalia. The sequence continues at coordinate 189,831 of ML986660.1, forward strand.
TCTACTACTATTAACACGTAATATCTTATACTTAAGGAATAGTACGATTTAAAATCTTCTAACAGTTAGTAAGTCTTCTTAAAAATAGCTCGCCGCTAAATTAGCTTATAAGGTACTTATATTAGTAAAGCCTATACTAGTAAAGCCTATACTAGTAAAGCCTATACTAGTAAAACGTTACTATTACCCTAGAAATAAGTTATTATAGGTTTTTATTATAGTTATATACTAATAGAATATAGCCGTCGCACTTTAATAGATTAAATAATATTAGAAGAGTATTAAACTCCTCTTTTAAAAGCTTCCTTTTTTACGGCTAATTTATAAAATTACTACTATAGTTAGAAAAGATACTTATAATAGTAAGATACGTTGGTAAAGGAGTGTAATTAAAGCTCTCTAATAGTCTATTAAGGCTTTTCTTATTAGATTCTTTAAAGGTATATATTTTTTATATAATTTATACTATATAATACTAACTATATTAGATTATAATATAAATATAATTTACGTAAAGTAGGTTACTATCTAAAATAAGAATATATATTTAGTAAAGCGATACTATAAGAAGTTTAGTCTTCTATTAAATTAGAGTTATAATCTCTAGATAGTTTTAGGCTTAAAAAAGGCTACTTTAAATAAAACTAGTTCTCTACTATAATAATTTACTATAATAAATATATAATATATAATATATAATAAATATATAATATATAATATATAATAAATATATAATATATAATATATAATAAATATATAATATATAATATAACGTAAAGCACCACCAAGCCGGCTATACCACCAAGCTGGCCACTTTTTCTTAGTATAGCAACTTTTCTGTACGCAACACTATGTCTCAATAATATAAAGCTAATCTATCTAATTAAGAAGGTAGAATTGAACTTATCCTTTAGGCCTATACTTTAGGCTAATTTTAAAGCGTGCGACGCGCTGCAGCGGCTTTTAACGTATAATACTAGCAGCTCTCTAACCGGCTTTATAGAATTACCTTTCGACCTTAAACTCAACCAAATTATATAAAGCTTACAGCAACTAAAGAGTAGACGATCGTACGATATATCTTTAACCTTAATTTGTAAGGATTTACACCGCGGCTTTATAAGGTAGTAGATATAGTAGATAAACTATTATATGCGTAGGGTAAGATATCTATAGGTAAGAACTAGTTTAAACGATTTATATCGCGTATAAATAAGCTTAAAATAGTTTTTAATTAAGTAAAGAACTGTTAGAGGATATTATAAGAAGATCTAGAGGTTATTAACGCGTAGTTTAAGCTCGTATAAGAGACGTAGCTAAGTATAGTATCTATAAAAATAATATCTATAACTTTAATAAGATAGGCTTCTAGATAGATATAATTAGCTCTATAAAAGTTGTTATAGGTTTAGAATACTATATAAGACCTACGCTTATTCAGCCAGGTAATTAAGAGTAGGTTACAGTAATCTAGAGTATCTATACTACTAGGTATATAACTCTACTATTTATCATTTATAAAGGACGCGTCTATATCTTAGTATAGTATAAGGAGACAGATATACTATATAACTGGAAGCTCTCAGTTTCTAAGAATAGATAGATAAATAATAAGCTTAGTCTTAAGTAGTTAAAGTACTTTAATATATATATAAAGACGCGTTAGGTAGAGTTATATAGGCTACTTATTCTTAATAGCTATAAGAGCTATCTAAACTAGGATTTTAAGGATTATTACCTCGTATAAAAGATCCTTACCCTCTATATACCAGCACATTTATTATATATCCTACAGCTACTTAATATAGTATATTTCTTACTATTAAAGCTAAAATACTCCCAGCATATATAAGACTTAGTATACTAACACGTCTACTATATTAATAAGGAAGGTTTCCTACTAGCCTTTAGAGACGCGTTTTTTAATATATTTATGTATAAGAACTGTAAAAAGGCCTTTAAGGCATCTAAACTAGTTCCTATTAACATATAGGTTGTTCTTAAGCGCTTTAAAATCTAGTTGTATATACTACTAGAAGTACTCTTACTAGAAATACTATAGCAGTTAAAAATACTAAGTAATATACAAGAATTTAGGTTATAATTAACTCTTGTATAGAGGTCCTTCGTACGATTACTAAAAGAAGCTAAAGAAGGCTTCTTACAACTAATAAAAGGAGCTAAATTAATATTACATTAAAACGCTCTTATAAACTACTAGATTATAGAGCTTAAAGAGTAATTAGAGGTTATAATAAAGCGTAAAACACGTAAACGGAAGTAAATCCAATATAGTAGTATAATAGAGTATGGTAAGGGAGCTTTATACGAAGCTGCTAAGGCATCTACAACTCCTCAGCAATCTAAGAAGGCTCGTGGTGGTGGTAGTAAGGAACTAGCTTAATCTAGTTAACGGTACTATAGGAACTATAGAAAGACCGGGTATAACGCTCGTACGTGCTAAAAAGATATAGAAGCTTCTTCTAAATCTAGTCCAAGTATCTTATACGCAGGTTCTCTTATAGATAGCGAGTAAATTAAGGTCTTATATATAGTATTAGTAGTACTAAGAAAAAGTAGCCGGTTTAGTAGTATAGCTAGCTCAGTAGTACTTTATATTATAATAAATATATAATATATAATTATTTTCTATAATTATAGAGGAACTCTATAAAGTATTCTTATCTTAACCTTATACTCTAGTATTAAGAACTCTACTCTAACTTTAACTTTAATACTAAGAATTTCTATCTAACTTATACTCTAATATAATCTACTACCGAGCGGTTAAAACTACTAAATAGTTAGTAACCTACTAAAATCTCTACTACCCTATTAATTTTCGTAATATCTCTACAACTATATAATAGAATATACTTATTTAAAGTCGATATAACTATAGTAAATAAAGTTTTTAAATAAGGTTAATTTAAGTTAAATCTAGTTATAGCGCAGGCATTTAAAGTTAACTATACTACCCTAAGAGAGCGCCGTAATAGGAGATCTTATAAGGCTAATTACACCCCCAATTCGAAGAATCTTATAGAGCTAGAGAAGAGGTTAATTATAGACTATATACTTAATGTAGATATGCATAGGTTTTAGCTTAATTTTAATATACTATAAGATATAACTAATAAACTACTTTTTAATTGCGGTTAGTAATCTATTAGTAAAAATTAGCTTAATTACTTTATCTTATACGTTCTAGAACTTAAATTATACGTTAATTAATAATATAACTACTAAAAAGCTCTAAACGAAGATTCTAAGGTTATTTAAGACTAGTTCTACCTTATATATAATACTAAGACTAAGTATAGCATCCTTAATAAAGATATATATAATTTCGACGAGACTAGCTTCTAAATAGGTAAAATTAGCCTAAGAATAGTTATTACTAGTACTAAGAGGTGATAAATGCCTAAATCTATCTAGTCTAATAATATTAAGTAGATAATAGTAATTGTAGTAGTAAATATATATAGCTAGCTGGTTCTACTATTTATTATTCTTAAGGGCGCGTAATAATAACGTATTTTACAAGCGAGTCGCCTATTTAAATAAGTCGCCTACTTAAGCAAGTCGCCTACTTTTGCTAAGAAGTTATACTCTACCTACTTATAACATAATATAGTAACTACCTTAACCTTAATTAATCTATTAAGAAGGTTAGATATTACTAGCTATCTTAGCTATTAATTAAGATTAAATTTAGAGCGTATAAAGTGTTACAGCTACCTATAGTATCCCCCAAACAACGCTTAGAAACTGATACGCCGGTAAACCTTTATAATACGATTACGAGCCTAATTTAAAGAAGCTTATAAAGCTAGAAGAATCAACTATAATATAGTATATACTAGACCTATCATCTCGTAGATACCCTCCTATAATTAATAGTATACGAGATATAGCTAACCATTTACTTAGAGCTCGCTCTATAGACTAGGTTAGTAAAAACTGGCCAACAAACTTTATTAATCGTATTCCTAAGCTTAAAATATATTTCTATTAAAAATATAACTATTAAAGAGCTTTCTATAAGAATTCTAAAGTTATTAGTAGCTGGTTTAACTTTTAGTATATAAGGTAGCATATAGTAGACGCTTATCGTCTACTAGTTATTAATAGCTATAAGAGTTATAGGTCTACTAAGTTTTAACTACTCTATAAAGAGAAGGATATTATTCTATTATATATACCAGCACATTTATCGTATCTATTATAGCTTCTAGATATAGGCTACTTCTTACTATTAAAGAAAGTATATAGGCGTAAGATTAATAAGCTTATATAAGCTAGTATCTACTATATTATAAAGCTCGACTTTCTACTAACCTTTCATATAGTATATCAGCGCTCTATTACTAAGGCTAATATATACGTAAGCTTTTAAGGTACTAGTTTAAAACTATATAATCCTAATATAGTACTATTAAAGCTTAATATTAAGCTTCGTACTCTATTATTACTATTAACAGCTAGTTGCCTCTAGGAGTTAAAAATATCAACTAACGCTGTTGAACTAGAGTCTTAAATAATACTAATTTAAGACTATATTGCTAAATATTAGAATAGCTCACCTACTATAATTAATAATTCTTTTAATTCGCTTACTAAAAGTACTATATAGATAGCTTATTCATGCGTACTATTTTAGCGTTAGATTAGTTAGCTTTAGAAAGTAAATAAGGCTCTATTACAGCGTAAAAAGCAATTAAAAAAGGTTCTATAGAAGTAAGGTAGTCTTACTAAGGCTGAAGCTGCTGAGATAGTTGCTTAAAGGGAGGTAGATAAGCAGCTAAAGGATGAAGTACGCGCAGGTAGAAAGTATAGAAGAATAGGTATACTATACTAGAAGCGCTGCAGCTGCTGTAATAAGTCTAAATATAATATTAGAACTTATATAGTAGTAGATAAATAGTATATCTATCCCCTATTAAATTATTATAGTAATATCTACATGTATTATCGTAATGTACGCTTCTAAATATAGAGATAGCTAATAAGGTAGGCAACTCGCTTAGGTGGGCGACTCGCTTGTAAAATACATTATAATACCTAATACTAGTTAATTGTAGATAAGTCTTAATAGTTTTTATCTATTAGTAAAAAGGGCTAGACGTCTATTAAATATAGGTTTAAGTAGCTTAAGCACTTTAATAAATATACTAAAGCTAGTATTATTAGCACCTATCGACTACTTATTATAGACAGCTATAATAGCTATAATTCTATCGAATTTTATAATTATTATAAAGAACGTAATATTATTACGCTTTATATACCTCTATACTTATCTTATCTTCTA